>NEWO01001434.1:3207-24898 GCA_003013225.1 Phalaenopsis aphrodite | reverse complement strand
CTCTTCTGCTTCTAAGTTGAACGAATTTTACTTGCACTTTATTATGGTCTTTTGGATTTGATTCAGTATTACTAAGACGTGTCTTTTGGTATCTATTTCTTAATGAATTTGTAATTTGCCAAAGTATATTCTCAATATTTCTAATTGTAGCTCCTTGACTTTGTAATCGATTTCCCATTTGTAACACCACTTCTTCTAGAGATAACTTCTTCTCCGTAAAATGTGTATTACTGTTGAAACTTAGAGGATAAGTAGATCTATAATTATTATTCCCTCGGTTGTTCTAGTTTCCCAATGGGTTTACTTGGTTGTTCCCCCATTGCTGATTATTACCACTCGAATTGTTATTCCAGTTAAAGTTGGGATGGTTCTTCCAACCTGGGTTATAATAATTTGAATATGGGTTATTCTGTTTGTTATTTATAGCATTCAAAGTTTCTAATGATGCTTGAGAATCTACCATTTGACCTAATGAATTCTCTTCAATCATGGAAATTGATTGAGATAAATTCATTCCAATTTGGTCTAACTTCCTTGCAATTGCAACAACTTGATTTGCTAACATGGTAAATGCATCAGTTGCATGAATATTGGCTACTTTCTTAAGATTTTCCCTCTCAGAAGGCCATTGAAAATTATTGGTAGTCATTTATTCAATTAAAGCATAAGCGTCATGAAATGGTTTTGACATCAATGAACCACTAACAGCTGAATCGATAATTGATCTAAGAGATCCAACTAATCCTTTAAAAAAATTTAAATTATTAAACAATCTGGTATAACATGGTGTGGACACTTTCTTCAGAGTTCTTTAAATCATTCTCGTGCTTCATAAATAGATTCCCATTTAAACTGATTAAAAGATGTAATATCATTTCTAAGTTTCACAGTTTTTTATGGTGGAAAATATTTAGCAAGGAATTTTTGTGCTAAATCACCCTAAGTTCTGATAGATCCAAATACTAATGAATTCAACCACATCTTATCTTTATCCCTCACTGAGAGGAAAGAACCTAAGTTTTATGGTATGTTGACCTGACTTTTGGTTGAGGTTTAATTTTTCCTCTTTAGTAGCCTAAGGTCTAGCCATAAGACTTTTCTATTGACTATTCTTAGAAAACTAGACATGGAACCCTCACCATTAGAAATTTCAAACTCTTCTCTACTCAACTTGAAGTTTCACATATTGGTCATAACCTTTAGCACTTAATAGGTGGGGTCACTATTGGGAAACTCAAGATGAGTCACCCACTAGGACTGCTGGACCTTAGAGTTGACCTTGGGTGTTGGTCTAGGGCTAAGACTCTCACATGCAATCACTTATACTCACAATCACTCATTACCCTAAACCCAAAACTTATAGGCTTTGGTTCCTTGATACTTTTGGGAGACTCCTGTAGGTGGTTCCCTAAACCCACTAGCCTTGGGCTAGGGTTTAGCTAAGACCATTACACATAGGACCCAAAATGGGGTTTCCATTTGTCCATGGCTTATTGAGGGTGGCTGGCACTCCAACTCTACCAAGATACTCAACCTACCCTTTTACCCCTAACTTCCCTCAAATTACTTAGATACTTTGGGACCCCAAATTTGGCCAAAATTTCCAAATCTAGCCAGAATACCTAACTTGACTCAAAAATCATTTCAAACACTTTGAAAACACCCAAACTACCCAAAGTCCCCAAATTGGCCAAATTATCAAAATTCCCCTCTTCAGCCCAAATTCCAAAAATTACAAAAAAAATCCCAAAAATTCCCAAAACCTCCTAATTTTTCCCAATTTTATTTTTCTCAACAATCACATGACCCAATTTGGCCAATTTAACCATTTTTTTATCAAAACCGCCAAATTACCCTTTAAAGGTCCATATTTTCCCCAAATCACTCCAAATGTCCATAAATTTGATCCCAATCTCCACAAATTTCAATCACAAACTCAAATTCACCTCCAACATGACAAAAAATGACCAAATTCAAGCTCAATTGGTCCATCATTTGGACCCAATTTTGATTTAAACTAAAAACCCAAGTTTGGCCCTATGACTTGGTTCCACCAAATTGAACCCATAGCCCACTCAATTGCCCACAATTTGTGTTGAAGAATCTTCATAACATCACCATACATCAAAATTGACCTTCAATTGAACTTGGTGAGACTTAAAATTCATTTGATTTCAACCTAAGTCCAAAAAGGCCCAAGTTTGCCCAAAATTGGCCGTCTCAAAATCTCACAAAATTGAGGGCCTTAACCCCAAAATTTCCACTCCATACCTTCATGAAAAATCTTCACAACATCATCCTTGATCATGTGGACCATTTAATGTCTAACCCAACATGCCCAAATTGACCAAATTTTAAAAATCCCTCAAATTGACCTACAAATTGAACTCAAAATCACTTCAACCCATCACTAAAAATCTTCATAACAATCATATACACAATGTTGATTAATTAATTGGGTCATTTGAAATGGCTAGCCTAGCCCAAACCCAAGCTTTGATCACTTGAACCCACATTGAACCCATGCACTAAAGATGGCCTAACTACCCTAAAGTCTCCAAATTAATGGCTCCACAACCATTAGTTGGACCTTGGTGACTAGCCTAAACCTCTTAAAACCACTTAAAATAAGTCATGGAACAAATGTCCCCTAAGTTAAGGGATTTTATTCCAAAAAGTGCACATTCTTAAGATACCCTTCCCAAAACAAAGCCTAAAATCATTAAGTTGCTTTGATAGATTCCCCTGAATGCCCCGAGCACCTAGCCACCTCCCCCTGCCATGGCCAATCGGCCTAGTCACAGGAGAAGCTCAAAACTGAGAGCCACCCTCATGGAACTTCACCCAAATCAAACCTAGAGTCCAGCACAGCCAAACCAAATTGTAGAGCTCCTCTGCCCTCTACCTAAGCAACACAATGCACCCAAGCATTTTCCCCGAGAGCCACCCCATGGACATTTTTATAGAAAACTCACCTCCACGATCATGGGAGGTGTGCTGAAAATTTCTTAGAGAGAGCCTCCCAAACTTCTCACAGAGCCTCTGAGATCCCCTCACTGCAATCCAACCCTCCTCCCCCACTGAATTGCACCGTGGAAGCTTAATTTTGAGCTCAAATATCTGCCCAAAACCAGGACAGAACTCATTACACTTCCACAGTCCACCAAACTTCAATTACTTGTGCTCATACCTTCACAACCAAAAAATAAGCCAAAGCCCTACAAAATCGCCCTTTGAAATATCCCCTACAATAGCTCTAGACCAACACCCGAATCTGGCCGTTATCGAAATCATATCTATGCCTCACACCAAGACCGGAGACTCAATCCCTAGCCTCTTTGGATCATAACGAATGTGTGAAGACCCTCTGATCAAAGCTTCATTTCTCAAAGCAAAAGTATAAAACTTCTCCCCCTCCCGAGCCTATCTTGATTCTCTATTTAATTATGCTTAATTTAATTGCATGATTACCATATGGATGTGTTCATCTCACTTAGGTGAGTTCATAAGATCAAACTTGAAGTGATTTGGTTGAGTTTAGGCCGAGATCTTAAGGTTTTAGTGTGGACAGTCACGAGATCACTCTATCGGCGATGATGACGGGGAACCATTTGATCATGCGTGTACCGCAGGCCGAGTCAGCAACTACGTAGATGGTGGCGTCCAACCAGAGCACACCACGCCTACCTTCGGAGCTGCCTTGGAGCTGCCTAGGATCTAATTAGCACGCGTTGTTAAAATAGATAAATAGGGATTTTTTCTATTCATTTAAATTCCCCTAACTTAAAAAATTCATATCTTGGTGTAGAAAAATCACAAAAATAAAATAAAATAACACTCTTGCTTAGTGAACAAAGGAGAATAAAGTGGAAATAATTTAAAGTCCATGTGATGCATATTTTATTTTTAATTAATTAAAAATTGATTTGAATATTTTGTTTCTCCAAACATGTAGACTTATCACCACAACTTGAATTTTTGGCATGTTTTAATTTCTATCAAGGGAAACATTCTCTGATTTTTCCAAAGATAGAAGAGGTCCCTAGAAAGCGAATCACATTTTTCACGTTTATGTACATTATTTGCTTAAAATAATCATGGAAATTAGCATGTTGCTTAAAAAAATCTAAAAAATTTTTAGAAGGTTTACTAAGACCAGAGAACCCTTAAGAAAATTTCTCATGAGTCAAGTCATTGAAAATACACCTAAGTCTTACAAACCCTAAATCACTAAGATAACTAATTTTGAAAAATACAAACAACAAAATGACTTGATTTTTAATCTCCACTGTTATTTATGATCCAGAGAACTCACCATAAAAATTTCAAAGCATTTTAAATTCATTTGATAACTTCAATTGATTTTTCAAGTTAAATAACATTTTAGACATTTAAATGAATTTCAACAATTAAAATATAACTTGAAAAATTATAAAACTTAGTTTTTTGAGTTATCTATGATCAGGGGTATTTTCTAAAAATAAATTTATATTTAAAATAAAAACTTGATTTTTAGCCTATTTTAAATATTTAAATAATTAAAAATTCCTAAAAAACACAAAAATAATAAATCAGGGAAATGTTCTAAATTGTTTCCTAAGCACTTAAAAACAATTGGAATATTTTTCTTGGTTTCCTAAATAAAGATATTGAATTTTAATGCTTAAAAAAACATTTTTAATTGCTAAAAAGAGGTTTTCATTAAAAATAATGTCAATATATCAAATAAAATTAAAAAAAAAATAAAATCTTCTCCTCTAAATTCTCTGACCTCAGGAGGGCTTTTCAAAAATACAAAACTTAATTTTCGCCTTTTGAAATATTTTATACTTAATAAATACCCCAAAACTTAAAATAATTTTTAAAATTCAGATAAAATTCAAAAAATTATGAAATTTGGTCCAAAGGCTTCTTTGGTGTAGGTCTACATCCAGTAAAAATTTTTATGGGATTAGGATTTACATTGGTCAAGTTAGGAATTTTCTTTGAAAAATTTTATTTTTGCATGAAAATAATTATATAAAATAAATTAAATTTGGAAAAATCACACTTTCTCCTTTGATGTCTTAATTGACCCATGAATGAAGTAGAATAAAAATTTCAAAGTCATTTGAATTAAATTTGACAAATTATGAAGTGTTAGAGCCTTAGGGGCAAATGTGTAATTTTGGAAATTTAACCTTAATTAACATTTAGGCTCAATTTAAGAAAGGAAATGAGCAACCTATGATCTTAATTTGGATGTTTGAAACACAAGGGGTTAATTGGTAGAAACCAACCTCACTTTCTTAATTGAAAAGATAAGTTAATAAAATTTTAAATTATTAAAAATTTGGAAGTTTGTTAAATAAAATGAGCCCAGGACATAGGGGTATGACTTTTGAAGTCAATAATTAATCAATTTAATAGCCCTATTTTGATTTTAAAATAAAATTCAAATCATGATTTATGACCACCTAAAAGCTTATCCTTTTCAAACCTAATTAAGACACTCTCCTAGGTCTTAAGGGCTTAGTAGTGACTTAGGCTGAATCAAGTTTCATTTAAATAATGATTATAAAATTAAACATCATTTAAAATTAAAACATCTTTCAAAAAATACAAACCCAATTATAACCAAATTTGGTTAAGTGTTCCAATGATGCTAACTTGCCTCTTTAAGGGTCTTCACCCACATAATTTCAAAATTAAATTACATATGATAATTACCTTACTCTTAGGGATAATTGATACATCAATGTTCATTAAGCATTAGTGTGTTTTATAAGATGAATTATTAAGCAAAATAATAAGTTTAAAAGAACTCGGGATCTTCCACCAGGCAGCGAGAGAGTAGTACGGACCTGCTTCTTTCTCTAGATCAGTTGGATACCTCAGAGATCTATTAACTTAAATATGTTTTGCTTGACAACATCATCCTTAATTAAACTCTTAAGGACCCACCAAGATATGACCTAGGGTTACATAGGTCGCCAAAATTTTACTTCCCTGTCTCATATAAATTGCCTTAACATGCCTTTCGAGTTTCAGGTGGTGGAATGAGAAGACTCGCCAAGTATGCTTTTACAATTTTCAGCGTTGTCATTCTTGTACTTTCATACTGTGCTTTTATACCTGCAAACTTGCATGCTAAACAACGATGCCACCCTGCATGAAAACTAAAACTATCAGGATAGCCACAAAACCAAAACCAAAACCAAAACTAACATAAACCAAGATAAAATTCACCACCACAACATTCAAAATATAAAATAACTCAAAATTTAATCACAAACATCACATAAGAATACAAATTGTGACTAAATTAAGATGTATATATCGGATGATCGGGAATTCCTTGGAGGAGGTAACCTACGGTTGTTAACGAGGCTTCTCATGATATAAGTGAAATTATGGAACTCATTAAGTTGAGTTTAGTAAGTTCATTTTGACTAAGTGAATTCAATAGAAAATATTAGTGCCGAAATGAGGGAACCGTAGGATCCTAACCGGTGTCGCTCTAATCAACTTTAACATGCCCACATAAAATTTAAAGAACTTCAACCATAAGGCCACCTGATTGGACATTATAACATGACACACTAAAAAACTCAAACTCATTGCGACATGGAGCTTGCGCTTGCATGGTGGGTAGCACGTCCATCTTCAACAGCAAAACCTGTCTTCCCCTGCTAAACCATTTTCCTTCCTTTGACTTAAACAAAAAAGCCATAAGACTTCGAGGTTGCTTGCTTATGCAACGTAAATCCTCATCTTATCTTTAGGCCTTTGTGTAACTCTGTTATACATTATAAGTCTTAACTCGTCTTAAGATTCTAAGGTTGTCGTCCATCACGACCTAAATCTTTACATCTTCCAGGCTATTTGTGTAACAGTTTCACACGAATGTAAGCCCTAATTAATAAAATTGGCAGGATGAAACACCTAAATATTTCTCCTCAAAACTGAAGCCAAACATTAGGATAGCTTAGGAAGTCACCGAGGTTCTCCTCTTGATCCATGACATCCCCTAGTTCTTCCTCCTTTGGACTCTACAACAAAATGTTTTAAATTTGAACCAATCCCCTTTTACACCTCTAGTCCGATCTCATTGAAAAGTCCTATCCTTGAAATACCATGAAGATAATATTTCCTGATTTTTATCGAGAGTCTTCTTAAGTGACTTTTGTCATTTAAGACGTAATTAACTATAGGGGCTTTCCCTTATAGGAAGCATGTCTGAACCCAGCTTAATATAAACCATATTTAACTTTTTATATTAAATAGGGGAAATTGTCGAAAAATACAAAGGTTTCGTAGACCAAACGGATGTCATGTATTCCTTAGTTTATTTGATCAAGCCTCACCCTCAAGTGTTGTGTTTATCCTTTGGGATAGATACAGAATTTGAGGTACATCGCTCTTTCATTTAAACTATGAAAAATATGGGGTCAGTTTGATTTCATATTTTTCTAAAACTAAATATATATCTAAATTAAAACGTCCTTCTGAAGCGGGCGACATGATTTCGATTCTGGTGACCGACAACTTCTTACGGGCAACTCTCCAACAAAAATAGCACCGACATAGCATCATGAGATACACCATAATATTTAAATGTAGTGCATAATTCTAGAAAATTGGCAAGATATAAATTTGAATTTTCAGTTGGTGATCCCCTAAACTAATTATTTGATACCATTTGGATAATAACAGGTTTAGGCTCAAATGAATTAGCCACTACAATAGGGTTTAAAATACTACAATGAAGTTCATCTGCAGTAGGGTTGACAATAATCTCTTAAGGTCTAAACTCTTAATGAATTTCAGCATTTTGTTCATTTTGGTTTTCCATTTCCATAATTTTTAAGATTTTTAATTTTTTTGATTTTTTTGATTTTTCTAATAGTTTTCTCTTATTCAGAATCGTATGGCATTAGTCCTTCAAAACCTGTACTACGCTTACACTAACATATAGTAAAATAAAAATAAACACACTCAAAATAAGATACAATAACTTTTAAAGTTTAAATAAAATTTTCTAAAAATAGAAATTTACTTTTAAAATCAATTTCTCCCCAGAAACGACACCAAAAACTTGATCCCGACTTACTGCTTATATGCAACAGTATAACAATAATTTTGATTATAATTTTTCACTTATATTTCATTATTTTACAATAAAATCAAAAACTTGATCCTGAAGAAATATAAGAATTTAACTTTTAATTTATATATACTGGGATACTATGCAAGTATATGTATCGTTATCAAGTAATAAAAGACTTTTTGATTAAAACCTGAATATCGAACCCACTGAAAGATTATGCAATATGCAATTTTAGAAACTTTATATTTTTAAAAAGACAATTATTTAAACTAAAGATGATTCTTGCAGTCATGAAAATTTAAATAATTTTGGTATTTTCAATATTTTGATAGAACAATAACAATTTAAAAAGATACTAGAGTATTTGCAGAAGAAAAGCACTAAAGATGTAAAATATCTTTCTTCTTATAATGAATCAGTAATAAGTAATAGAAATTATGTTGTGGAAGTATGCAAATTGTGTCGTGCCAAATATGAGCAATAATATTCTTTACCCTTACTAGAGATGCTATAAAGAACATTGGCTACTTTAAAAGTTTGAATAGTTCTGAAGATCAGTCAGATAGGGAAGATACTAGATCTCACTCTAGAGTTCCCTCGATTCCCTCCACCTGGTGGCTAACATTGTAGTATCAGAACCTAAAATAATAAACCAAGTTGGGGGCTTTAACCGGTCACTTTAATGTCCTCTAACTCTACACCCTTCAATGAATATTTCCTTATTTATTTACACTCAATCATATGAACCACATTCTCATTAATACAACCTCATGTGATTCTTTCCGATTATTGACTGAGACAATACCAGCCCAGTTCTTACATGTTTTCACAACAAATTTTAACACCTGGATTGGCCAAATCAAGAAGTAAATGAAGTGCATGGAATTAAATTATCATAACTTCTTCTAACATTAAAGATCAATAATCTCCACAACTTCCATCCAACACTTAATTTCTTATCATTTTAAGAAGAAAGATAAAACTACTCAGAATCCATGGAGAAAACGAAACCACACTTTAGTTTAAAAGTAGAAATCATTGTTAAACCAACAACAAGTCTCAATTAAAACCAAAAGTAGTCTAAAAAAAAAGATAAAAATGTAACTTAAGTCCACCAAACTCTTGCAGTTCCTTTGAATCTCTTCTTTTTTACAATACTCTCAATATAAAAACTAAAATAAAAAGGATAAAATAAATATGTGGTGCCTGAAAGTCTCTCCGAATTAACTCCACTATTCAAGAACTTTCAAAACTTTCTCTTTTCAAGCTCAGTTTCAAAGACTCAATCTTCATTCTCTTATAAATCTCCAAAAAGTGCCTTGGTATCTCCTCAAAATGTGTCTTGATTTGATGTATTTCTCTAAGACATGCCTCCTTTCGCAATAATTTTCATCCATGGTGGTTGCAACCACCTATTAAACCAATGGGTGCCTCAAAAACCTCTTTAAATTTTGCACAAACCAAATTTACTCATCCAATAACTTCCACCGGTGCTTAAGCACGGGACCTCTGGCGATTAGGCGCGGCCTTCTCTGTTTAACCAGCGCTTAAGCACCGGATCTGGCTCTTAGGCACCAAAGCACACTTGCCTAATTTTCTCCTATTTGCTTCAAATTTGATCATTCTTTACTCCTTTAAGCATTTTCACCTTTTTACCTATACCTGAAAGAAAAACACAAAAATACCGTTCATTAAAGCACAATATCTAAAAAAAATATATATAAATGCATCAAAAAACACTATATATTTTAGATGTATCACAGACATAAAAGTAAAAAAACACATTAACAAGATAGAAAAAAATACAGGATAACAAATTTCTGAAGTTTAAAACTAAAGCTAGCAAGATTTTTAACTTTCATAAGACATAGAAATAAGTTCATTCCTAACTATCTAAAACGCATTACACAACACACAACAATAATTACTACCCTAGAATTTAAAACACAATACTAACAATACATGAACATTATAATAACAATGAGACAAAAAGTCTAACACTTCACATAGTCCAATAAGAACACGAACTCAGATGTATCAAGTTCACACCATAAAGTACATCACATATTACAAACATAAAACAACCTTAGTCCTTCTCCTCATCATCATCATTAGTGTCACCGCTATCCAAAAAATTTGTAGGCTCAGAATCAGGATATTTTGGATATGAAGGTAATTTCACTATTTGGTTACCCCTAATGAGGCTCTCCAAAGATGAGTGAAATTTATGCTTATAATCACTATGTCTTCTGACATATCCATCAATATGATCTACAAAATGTTCTAGATTTTAGACCATATCTATGGTAAAATTAATATTATCCATCATCCTTTGCAATAATTGATCATGATTTTTAGTAGACCCACCTCAAGAAGTAGATGCTCTCGAGGTAGTGGTCTCGATGTAGAAGCAGCGAAGGTGGATGCAGCAGACATCGACATTCCATAACTTCTCAAAAATCCTCCTCTCCATCCAAAAATAGACTGTTCATAATATGATTTCACATTCACACTTGTAATCAGTTTTAGAAGTAGCAACACTTCTTCCTAGCTATCATATCTTACACTAGCTTGCTCACACAAAGAAAAAGATCAAGGAAGCAAATCCCAGACCTACAGTAGTAGTGATAGTGGCAGAACTGATGATACTCTGATAAATCAAAGCTCCAATGTTGATAAGCTTGCACTGCTGAATACAATAATTCAACGTTGCTCTCTCCCTCATAACTTCTTTAAGATGATTCGTTGGTAAAAGACAAGTTGAAATAAAGTAGTGCCACGCCTTCAATGGTGCACTTAACTTTAAAGTGGAAAAATTGACTCTCCTCTCATTTGTAATTTCCAAAGTCCCCTTCCAATAGTCAAAACTGATATAATCTCATCCAGTTCCATCTCAGTAGGACTATAGTTCAAAGAAAAACAAAGTGTATCAGGCGGAGAATGGTAGAACATATTGATTACCCAGGGAGGTTTGCATAAAACTCCTGCACTATAGAAATCACAACCACAACAGAAAAACAACATAATCATTCCCATTTTTGGCGAATGATCAAATCCTCCATAGATCCACTTGGATTTTTAAAACACCTCTCAGGAATCAATTTTCATGTTTGTAAAGTCTCACTATATCAGTCCTAAGCTTTCAAACTAGCAAACTTGCTCGAATCAAAGTGGGTCTTTCCCTTACTCCTCTTCATTCTTGGGGTCATTCTAAAAATTCACAAACTTCCACAACAATTTTAAAGATCAAGTCTAATCTACTAAACTTAACTTATATAAGCTTAAACTACACTTTCTATGTAATTTCTATAGATTTTATCATTTTTCACCATTAATAAAAAATTTTTGGTACCTACATAATGCGCTCAAAATACATGATGAAAATCCAAAATTTCTACATAGAAGTGAAGATCTTACCTCAAGAAATCAAAATCTAGCAAATTTAGCTCAAATCCACCAAGAAATATCCATGAAAAGGTTTTCCTTAAACTCAAAACCACGAACTCAAAAGGAAGAAGACGATGGAAGGAGCAGAAAATGGTGTTTTTTTGGGTTAATTTTCACTTTTAACCATTCACGAATAGGTTTTTGTGAAGCAGATATGTGGCACTTAGGAGCCTGACTCTCAGGTTTCCTTGCACTTAAGCGCAGGATTGTGGCGCTTAGGCGCCAGTGCACAATTTTTGATATTTTTGAAGTTAAGTAAAATGTACTATTAGCCTAAAATAAAACAAAATTTTTAATTTGAGGCTTAAATAAAATAAAATTCTCATTCTAATATGTCTAAGTCACTTAATAAAGTTTTAAAATCATTACTAACACAAAATTGTCTAAAAAATACTACCTCAATTTCTTAATCACACAAAAAAAATTAAAACAAAAGCACATTGATAACTATGGGTTGCCTCCCAGAGAGCGTTTGGTTTTGTGTCGCTTGCCCGACGTAACCATTGCTTATTCTGGTTGACCCAACATCATTCGATCATTAAATTTAAGTTGATTCACTATAAAATAGGGTTTCGGTCTATGACCATTCACTTTTAATATTTTCTCAGTTTTAGGATCTTTAATATCCACAACTTCAACTTTCAACAACAAATAGGCCCATCCTCCTGGACTTAAGTTTGCCTGGAAATAATCTTAAACTTGCATTATATAGCAAAAATTGTTGCTTTGGCTGAAAATTTTTAGCAAAATTCCATCGATCATGACATGTCTTCATCTTTTCTTTATAAATCTTAGCACTTTCATAAGACTCATTCCTTTTTTCTTTAAGCTCATTCAATTGTAATAATTTTTTCTCACCAGCATTACTCAAATTATAACTGAACTCTTTAATCGCTCAATGTGCTTTATGCTCAAGTTGAACTGGTAAGTGACATGCTTTCCCAAATATTGGCCTATATGGGGACATTCCTATAGGAGCTGTGTATGCAGTCCTATATGCCCACAAAGCATAGTTAAGTTTGAGTGGCCAATGCAATTTTGATGGATTTATAGATATTTCCATAATTCTTTTAATTTCACAATTGGATAATTCAACCAAATCACTTGTTTGAGGATGATAAGTCATAGCAATCCTATGGTTTGTAATTGCAGCAACATGATTTGCTAACATAGTAAATGCATCAGATTCATGAATATTGTATACTTTTTTAAGCTTTACCCTCTCAGAAGGCTATTAAAAATTTTTGGTTTTCATTTCTTCAATTAAAGCATAAGCATCATGAAATGGTTTTGACTTAAATGAACCACCAGTAGCGACATCGATAATAGATCTAAGAGACCCAGCTAATCCATTATAAAAAGTTTGAATTATTAACCAATCTGGTATAGTATGGTGTGGACACTTTCTAAGGAGATCTTTAAATCATTCTCAAGCTTCATAAATAGATTCCCCATCAAACTGATTAAAAGATGTAATATCATTTCTAAGATTCACAATTTTTTATGGTGGAAAATATTTAGCAAAAAATTTTTGTGCATAATCACCCCAAGTTCTGATAGATCCAGGTGTTAACGAATGCAACCATATCTTAGCCTTATCTCTCAGAGAGAAAGAATTAGATCCTGTTACGCCATTGTATTTAAATGTAGTGCAAAATTCTAGAAAATTGGCAAGATATAACATTGGATCTTTAGTTGGTGATCCCCTAAACTAATTATTTGATACTATTTGGATAATAACATGTTTAAGCTCAAATGAATTAGCTACTAAAGTAGGTTTTTGAATACTACAATGAAGTTCATCTAGAGTTGGCATAATCTGTTAAAGGTCTAAATTCATGATGAATTTCAACATTTTGATTAGTTTGATCTTCCATTTCTATATTTTTTTAGAATTTTGAAGATTTTTAAATTTTTTACTTTTTCTGATTTTCTTAACAGTTCTTACTAATTCAAAATCATAGGGCACTAGTCATTCAGAACCTGAACTACGAATATACTAATAATAAAATAAAATAAAATAAAACACAAAAAAATACTTTATAAACAAAATATTATAATAAGACATTTCTACAATAACTCTTAAAGTTTAAATAAGACTTTCTAAAAAAGAAATTTGATTTCAATTAATCCCCGACAACGGCACCAAAAACTTGAACCTGAGTATTTATATGCAACAGTATAACAATGTATTTGATTATATTTTTCATTTATCTGTCCTTACTTTGCAACAGTACCAAAAACTTAATCCTGGAGAAAATAAGAATTTAACTTTTTAACTTAATATAAATTGGGATACTAAGCAAGTATATGTGTCATTATCAAGTATTATAGGACTTTTTGATTATGCTCTGAATATCGAACCCTCAGGGATTGTTCACAGTATGCGATAATTTAAGTAACAAACTTTCTACTTTAAAAAGATAAATACTTAAACTATAGTTTTCATCACATGAATGAAATTTAAACTCTTTTTGGTATTTTAATATTTGAAAATGAAATAAAAACTTATTAAAGATAACTTGAGTTTATGTAAAAGAAAAGCACTAAATACGGAATATCTTTCTCCTTATCAAGAATTAATAATAAGTATAAGAATTTTATTATGGAAGTATTCAAATTATGTTGTGCCAAATAGGAACAATATTATTCTTTACCCTTAATAGGATGCTATAAAGAATATTTGCTAATTTAAAGATTGAATAGTTCTGAAGACTGGTTAGACAAGGAACATACTAGCTCTCACTCTAAAGTTCCCTTGGTTCCCTCCACCTGGGGGCTAACATCTCGTATCAAAACTTAATATAATAAACCAAGTTATGGGCTTTAGTCTGTCACTCTAAACTCCACTAACTCTACACCCTTAAAAGTTTATTTCCTTATTTATTTGCATTCAATCATATGAACTACATTCTTATTCATACAATCTCATGTGATTTTTTTCATTTGTTGACTGAGACAATATCAGCCCGGTTCTTACATGTTGTTACAACAAATTTTAGTATTTAGTTAGGTCAGATCAAGAAGTAAATGAAGTGCATGGAATTAAATCATTACAAATTCTTCCAACATTAAAGATTAATACTCTCCACAACTTCCATCCAACACTTTAATTACTTATCATTTTAAGGAGATAGATAAAGAAAACTACTCAAAATCTATGGAGAAAATAAAACCACACATTAGTTTAAACGTAGAAACCATTATCAAACCAACAAAAAGTCTCGATTAAAAACAAAAGTAGTTTAAAATAAAGATAAAAACTTATCTCAAATCCTCCACCAAACTTTTGAAGTTCCTTTGAATCTCTTCTCTCCTACAACACTCTTAACTCTCAAAATAAAACTCAAAATGAAAGGAGAAATAAATTTGTGGTGCCTGAAATTTTCTCCAAAGGCTTCTCCATGAACTTCTTCAAGAACTTTTCAAGACTTTTCAGGACCCCCCAGGACTCTTCAGGACTCTTCTTTTATAATTTTCTAAGAGGTGTCTAGGTATCTCTTCAAAATGTGTCCAGATTCAATGTATTTACTGAGAGATGCTCCTTTCACAAGTCCTTTAATTATATTTTCATCCTTGGTAATTATAACCACCTATTTTAGCCAATAGATGCCCTAAATGTCCCTTCAAAATTTTTAAAAATGAATTAACCCGCCAAGTAACTGTCACCGATGCTTAAGCGCGGGGCCTTTGTCGCTTCGGTGTGGCCTTCTCTGTTTCACTAATGTATAAGCGCCGGTTCTGACGTTTAGGTGCCAAAACACTTTTGCACCATTTTTGCTCTAAATTTGATTCTTTTTCACTCCTTTTAGCATTTTTCACCTTTTTACTTATACCTAAAAAAACACACAAATACCTTCCATTAAAGCATAATATCTCAAAAAAATGTATAAAATGTGTCTAATACACTATATAGTTTAGGTGTATCATTCATCTATTAGTGATCACATTTAAGGACTCATAAGATGAAGTGTTAGAATTTACATTAACTAGTTGGCCGAAATAATTTTCCTTAATTACCAGTGATCCTTGATATTAGTTCATCCCAAAGTCATTTTACTTCTTAGATATAACAACTACTTGAGATGTTACAATTGAAAGCGCGTCCCAGTCATGTACACTTGCTATCTTTATGGAGTTCATGCTTTTAAAAGGCCATCGAAAGTTATTGGTAGTCAATCCCTTAATTAGGAAATAGATCTCTTAAAATGGCTTTGACATAAGTGAGCTACCAACGACAGCATCTATAAACGACCTAATTAATCCTACTAGCCCATTGTAAGAAGTATAAATTATCAACCAATCAGGCAGTGTATAATATGGGCTTTTCTTAAGAAGTTCCTTAAATTGTTCTCAAGCTTCATAAATTGACTCGCGTTCATGTTGGTAAAATGAACTGATATCAGTCATATGTTTACCCTTTTTTGAAGGTGGGAAATAGTTAACTAGGAATTTTTTTCCTAATCACTCCACATCTTATAGATCTAGGTGCTAATGAGTTTAGCCACAATTTTCCTTTATCTCGTATGGAGAAAGAGAAAAGTTTTAGCTTGACAACATCCTTAGAAACACCATTATAGCAAAACTTAGCACCGAGTTCTATGAAACTTGCTAAATGAAAGTTTGGATTATTAGATGAGGTTCCCCCAAACTGGTTGTTCTGCACCATTTGTATTATAGCAGGTATTAGTTCAAATTTGTTAGCTTCTACGAACAAGGGTCTGAATACTTACATGAATATCATTTGTCATAGGGTTAGCATTGTCTCTTAAGGGTCTATGTGCATTTTGGATGTTCAAGGGTTAGTTTCTTAATTTCTTGCTTCTTATGTAGGTTGTTCTCCATCTCTCTTACAAGTTGTTCAAGTCTCTTTTATTTTGAATTTTTCTAATAGTTCTCTCTAATTCAGAATCATATGGTGCAACTCATGTAGGTCTTGAAATACACATACATGAACTTGAGATCCCTAAGAGTTCATAAACAGTCAAAAAAAATATTTTTTGTTTTATTTAATTTTTTAAAAATAATAAAAATGATAAAATATAAAAAATTAACTCTATTGGTTTTCCAAGTTTGACCTCAAAGTCCAACTAAAATTGTACTAAATTAAATCATTGTTGTTCCCCGACAATGATGCCAAAACTTGATACTTCTTCCAGGTGTAATCATACATTAGGGGCTCTTGAAAGTGCACATATCGTATCACTAATATCAAATTTTAAAGGTCATACTGTCAATCCCATAGGGAGCAAGAAATTTAGACTTAGGAAAAGTTCTACCTTGCTAATTTTGTTTCTAGCTTCGAGTAGTTAAAAATATTTAAGTTTAATAATCTAAGCTACTATGTCACAACAAACAACAAATTTAAATCCTACACAACAAGTCCTACTTAATGTGGTTTTTATTGGTGAAAACCAAGCTCTTAAGCTACCTCCCTTGTAATGATGTCAATGGATTATAGGAAATGTAAAGTGCTAATTATAAAATTCTAGAGACAAATAGGATTAATACTCTTCTTTACCCTCACTTGAGTGCATAAAGAAGATTGGTTAAAAAGAATTTAATTCTCTAAATCCTATAATTAAACCATCAAAGAATATTCCCCTAAAGTTTGCATCTACCTACAAGGAATATCAACATATACCCCACAGTTCAGTGTGATTGGCCTATTTGATTCTACCATTGCTTTCCCAAGTCATGCTCACGTCACATTTTAATATTTCACTTGGCTGTAATGATAAGTAAAAGAAGATCTGAAGCTTAATCATCAAATTTAAAATTAAAAGAATTTTAAAGCACTTTACAACCCTATGTATCATACTTAATCATCACAAGGAAAGGTTAAGAAATATACTCAAGAAGCATGAAAAAAACACCGCATAAATTCATTGGAATAAGAGAAGTCCACTATCTAATGTTTATAAATAAAATACAACAATAAAAACTGAGAAGACTTATCTTCACCTCCTTTATAATGACCTGAAGATGCCCAATCAATGCTCCTCCTAACTTCTTAACTGTTGTTGCTAATGATTCTTGTTATCCTCCTCATTAGGAGAAGAAGAAGAAACTCTATAGCAAACTAAACCCTCAAATGACCAACCCTCATCAATCTTAAGTCCTACCTACATCAATTTTCCTCAAAGGTCATCAATCTCATAGGTCACTGATACATTGCTACTTATAGACTCCATCACTCAACATAAAAATTGCTCCATATCATTCTCATAGGTCGCACCTAGATGCTCATGGTTTCAATGCCTAAGTGTCAGTATTGCGGTGGCCTAACAACTAGTGACTGGTGCCTAGGCGTCAGACCTGTGGGTGCCTAGGTGTCAGTCCATTACCTATTGTATTGATAGGAAAAACATAACAAAACTTTTCTTTAAAGTGTAATCTCATCCGTAAAAATATGTAAATCACAAAGAAATAATAGCATACTTATCTACACATCACGTACCACAAACAAAACACCAACACAAACGACAACATTTGCTCTAGTATATGGGTCTAAGGTTGTACTTCCACTTGAAGTGCAACTCTTATCCTTAGAGTAACAATTGTAAGTATAATAATAGTAGAAGAGAATGTGAGACTGTGACTTGAAAGACTCAACAGTTTGCAGGGTAGATGCTTGCAGGCTCAACAAAACTTGGAACTTTACCAAGAAAAAAATGATACGGGCACACTACAAACTGGTTCATCCAAGAACAAACTGAATTGATGACTTAGTTTTGGTACTTCAAAAGCCTATTTCTGCACAACTCAAAATAAGTGGGAAGTTCAAAAAAACTTAGGAGGGCTAGTTCATGGCCTAAAAGATATACTCACGGGGATCCTACCAACAAGTCAACTGCCATGGAGAAAGATATGTGCCCCCAATGGGCGATATTTTAAAAAATATACATGAGTTGAAAATGAACTTTTTGTAAATTAGGTTAATTAAAAAATAAGAATAAAAAATGTACTTCATTTCTTTTTACAAAATTCGTGCTTTTGAACTTAAAACATTATTTTCAAATGCCTTTGTCTCTTTTTTTAACTAATTTCCCTAAATACTCCCTTTAATGACATACAAAACCCAAATTATAATAAATAAAACACAACAGAAGAAGAAAATTATATGCATGAACTTATAAACATATGAAAACAAATAAAACTTAAATGATTATGATAAGCCTGAAATTAGCTCACTGAAATTTTGCCTGTTGATTGCAGAAACATTTCAGAGGTAAGGATGATCCACCCACTCCACAATGGTATTTTATTAGCCTTGAACCACTGAGTTGTTGAAAGGGAAGCTATAATCCACTTTTATCTTGATATGGATCAGGTAGATGTTCTATACAATGGTCTTCTACTTTCTATAGTTCATTGAGAAGAGGTCAGAGAAAGAAATATTGTCCTCGATTTTCTCTCCCGTTAATAGAAATCAATGAAAGGAAAGATTGGGCTAGTAGCAATGAATGTTAAATGAGTGACTGAAAGACTGAATAATGTAAAATGGCACAAGTCCGCAATTTCCATTGTGACACAAAGTCTAGTGAATGCTTCAATGGTAGGTCTGAAAAAGATAAAGACTCGGCTAGTGATACGCCTTAAAATTACCTATTTTTATTGTACATTTAATGTTCATTTTATGTATAATTTTGATGAATTGCACTTTCAAGAAAGGTATTTTGCAATATATTAGTTTTATGGTGAATAAAATGAATCTTTAGAGAAAATAAAGAAAAAATGGAGCAAAATGCACAACATCATATGACACCATAGCGCTAGCCTTTGGCGCCATAACACCAATTCATGGAAGAAATTGGTGCCATAGAACCACAGAGTGGTGCCATAGCTCCAAAAAAGGTTTATCTAGAAGATGCAATGAATTTGGCTGAATTTTGAAGGGGTGCTTGAAGTGACCATTGGTTATTTTTAAAGTTCTATTAAATAAGACCAATGACTATATGAAAAGAGAATTTAAAGAGGGTTAGACAGGCTCTAGTTAGTGCATGAGTTCATATTTGAGAGAGTTTGTATTATGTAAGAAGAGTTTAGAGATTGCCTGAAGGATACTTCAGAAATTTCTTAGGGAGAAGACATAAAATAAATACTTTATATTTGTGTTTGAGTTTTTAGTTTTAAGACTTGACATTCAATACAAATCATGTGTTTTTGTTTTGTCTAAATGAATTATGAGTAGTTTTTCTTTCTTTCTACGTGCATATGGGAATTAATCATGTGTGATGAGAATGATTTAAAGTTTTCTTTTTAATTTAAAATTTGTGACGGTATGTTCACCGGCTTTTAATTTACTTTACAAACTAGTCATTTGTCGTGTTAAAATCCGTTGCAAAATATAATGACTCAAGAGGGCTATGAATTCACTCAACTAGTGAGTATCAGAATTAACTTTGGAAGGAGCCATAGTGATCATTCGAGGGGAAGTGCAAATAAATAAGGAGATAAGTTTTAATGGGCGTAGAATTGATGTTTTAGAGGTTGGATTCTTTTATCAATTCGATCTTAAGTTTGGATCTAAGGGACCTTGGTAGGCCTTATAGAGAGGGCATAGTGGGTAATCTAAAATAGAGAGGGCATAGTAAGTTACAGCTTTCCCTGTGAGTTCAATACTGGGCTTTTTAAGAAAATTTTTTTATTGGTTGAAACAATACATATACTAGGGAGTACCCATAGTGTGAAGGCTTATTATGTCTTTTCTAAATCATTTTATATATTCATACTGGCCATTAAATATAATTTGGGCTAAGTTTTTGGAAATCTTTTGAAGTTAAAAACAACTGCATAATTACGGGTCGGGCCAAGTTTTTGGTGCCGTTGTCGGGGATAGCAATGAAACTTTTTGACTTAGAGAGTTATTATTGAAGAGTATAATTTTAGGAAAACTATAAATTAATTTTATTACTTTTTCATTTTTTTAAAAATGATTAAAACATAAAAAAAATTAAAAATAAAAATGAAAAAAATCTTTTAGGAGTATTTTTATTTTCTAAAATTTTACCTTTTATATGAGAAGTTCAAGAGCTAAAGGTTTAGTGCCTTACGATTTTGAATTAGTATGAATGATAAGAAAAATTAGAAAATAAATAGGACTTCACAATTTACAGGAAATGGTGAACACGTTACAAAATAACATTAATAATCAAACTATTGCAAATGAACATAATAATTTAAAAGGTCTTTTAAGGGACTACACAAACCCTATAGCAGATGAAATTCATTTAAGTATACAAACATTGATGAAATTGCTAACTCATTTGAACTTAAATCTGCAATTATACAAATGATAAAAAAAAATCAGTTTGGGGAACCCCATTTGAGGATTCAAATTTACATTTAGCAAGTTTTTTAGAACTGTGTGCTACATTTAAATATGATGGAGTATCAAACGATGCTATCCGACTTAGATTTTTTCCTTTTTCTTTAAGGGATAAAGCTAAGATGTGGTTAAACTTGTGTTGACCTCATTTTTAGTTGAGGTCTAGCTTTTTCCTCTTTAGTATTCTAGGGTCTAGCCAGAAGACTTTCCTGCTGATTGTTCCTAGAGGAATAGAAAAGGAACCCTCACCATTAGAAATTCTACACTCTTCTTTGCTTAACTTGAAGTTCCACATATTGGTCTCAACCTCTAGCACTTAGTAGGTGGGGTCAATATGAGGGAGCTCAAGGTGAGTCCCCCTACGATGGTCAAGCCTTAGGACTAACTCAGGGTGGTCTTGTTTTGGTTAGGCTAGCCTGCACAGACCACAATCTTTCACACACCCCAACACCTAGACTCCTTTAATTTGGTCTCTTGACTCCTTTTGGAAAGCTCATATAGATGGACCTATATCCCTATTCCTTGGCTAAGAGGGTTAGGACCAGCATTTTGAACATCCTAAATGAGTCCATATGACTCCTATTGGTTTGGCATGGCTTCATGGCCTACTTGCCCATTCTAGCCCAAAATCTCCAAATTACCAAAATAACCCTACAACTCTATTTTTTGCCAAAAATCCTAAATTTGCCCAAAATACCTGAAATTTACCAAAAGTCATTTAAAATCAATTAACACTACCTAAATTGACAAAAATTCACCAAAATCACCGAATCTAAAAAATACCCCCAAAATTGCCAAAAATTACTAAAATGCCCCTCATGACC
>NEWO01001433.1:2099-13555 GCA_003013225.1 Phalaenopsis aphrodite | reverse complement strand
TTATCATTATAATATAAAAATGGATGCAATTTTCCTCCCTCTCTAAGCCCTAGGTTGTGAATCCAGCAGCCAGCCTCTTCGTCAAAGTTGCAGCCATCGGACCTCCCCTTGTCTGCTCCTCCTTTGTCGCCAAATTCACCACTGGAGCTCCCTCCTTGCCGGCGCAGCTCGTTGTTAGCTCTGTTCCACCAGCCGCAGCTCCCTCTCCCTCGCCTTTTGCCTGAAACAGCTAGTTGACTGGCTCTCTACTAGCGAACAAGACAACTCGCTGCCTCTTTTCTCGTCGGTGAGCCTCTACCGACATCTCTAGCTGAGGTTCTTTGTTGGAACCGCCGACCTCCGTCGTCATTTCTTTTATTGTCTTCTCTTTAGGGTGGGCCACCCCTGCTGGATGTCTTTTACCTCGCCGGTGTTGTATTTCTGCCAAAGCAAAACAGGGAAGAGAGCTTCAGCTTTTGCGTTCTTCCTTGCTTTCCTTGTTCCGGTTGTGTGCTACTGGTGCTCCATCACAGCCACCTCTTTGTATCGCTTTTCTGGTGACCAAACGCCTTGTCGGAGCATCCTGAAATTACTGACAGCGAACCTCATTGTCGTGTGGAGATATGCAAGAGTCTTGGACCGCGTGCAAAGTAGTTCCTAGACTTCATTTAGGCCTTTTGCAAACCGCATGACGGTATAATTCCTTTTCCCCTTTGTACTTTTCTTCCTAGCTAGGCCTAGGTTGTAGTGGCATTAGGCGTGCTAGTTCAATCACCCACATGTGGTACTTATGTCGAACAGTGCCGCTGCGACGACGTATCTGTGTGATAGATTGCTTGTTTTCCTAACGGTGGCCTTTAAGTTAAGATTCTCCTTTTACAACCAAGTCCCCTACGATAGTCAAACGAATCCTATTTGACAGCTAGCCTTAGCACAAAAAAATCCCTGAGGGTTGGAGCCTCTTTTGCTCCCCTTTGTTTTATTTGCTCCGGTATTGTTAGAAAGATTGAATAGTAGGCATTTGCAAAATGAGAAAATGCGAGTCATTAGCTCATTTTGTAAATTTCAGAGGTGTTATGAAATCTGGAAAAGCATTGTCGCTAGTCCATTTCACGAAAAAGAGGAGAATTTCCCCCTAGGAGATTTAGGGAGAAGTTTCCCATCAGCCCCTCCAAAGCAAAGGTGGCAATCGCAATTTTTCTATATGTTGACCCTAGCTTTCTCGGTGAGGTCATTAGCATGGGGATGGCTCCCTATTACATGTGGTTGTTTGCATGTTGCATTTTGCATTTCACGTAGCATTTCACTTTGCTCCGACCGGTCACCCCGGCCCGACGAATATTTCACTTTCCTCAAACTGGTTGCTCTGCCTGGCAAGCATTTAACTTCACTCCAATCAGTTGCCCCGGTCCAACGAGAGTTTCACTTCGCTCCGTCTGGCCGCCCCGGCCCAACGAGCGTTTCACTTTTCTCCCTCTGACTGCCCCAGCCCGACAAGCATTTCAATTCGCTCTGACTGGTCCCCCCGGCCCGGTGAGCTTTTCACTTCACTCCAACTGACCGCCCCGACCCGGTGAGCTTTTCACTTCACTTCAATCAGCCGCCCCGACCCGGCGAACTTTTCACTTCACTTCAATCAGCTCTCCTAAGCCGATTTGCATGACACTTTAGCTCGACCGGATGCCCTGATCCGGTTGACCAACTACTTGCACCACCTTACTGTCTTGCATGTGTGTTTGCATTTTTTTATATTGTAGTGCATATATGTGATTGCATTATTGCATCTAGTCTCGCATCTGTATGTTTACACAATTTTCGTCATATGTTTGAATTACACACTCTCTTTGGGCCCCCGCCGCCACGGCACACACCTTTTACAGGTCACTGCCCTATCGACACACCTCTTTGGGTCGCTGCCACCATGGTATGCCCAACATCAGTGCTGCTTCGACATACCCCCTTGGGCCTCTGCCACTATGGTACGCCCACCTTTGTTTGAGACCCTGCTTCATGATGCATCCATCCCTTATATATTTTGACTATTCATTTGTATTTGCATTTTCATATGGATAGTGAGCTAGACCGGTTAGGAGAGTGACTCTCGTGTTAGTCGTGATATCTTAACGAGCATTGCTCATCGGGTCGATCATGAGGAGCAATGCGAGTTAAGCCATCAGGACTGACATGAGTACGACTGTGCTAAGAATCCAACAAATCTAACTTGTGCTGCCTTTATTCGTGACACCTTTTAGATCCATTGGATCCTTAGGATGGGGTTGGTAAGATGACCCCATCAAAGTAATATTATACTCATATTTATCCCACACTTAGATATTAGATTGACGCACCTTTCGTTAGATGGTGTGCTAAGCTAGAATTTAGGGTGTTAGGTAGTATTTTTTGACACCTGTGACTATTATTGTGTGATGTATTGTTTTGTGCTAGCCACATGTCACCTTTTTGCTCTTTTTGGTGTGCTTTCATGCTCTTTTGTGTGTGATAGTATGTTAGGGCAATCTTCTACAGGTGTCATGCTTATTTATACACACTCACACAGGGCTATTATGGGGTAGCATGTAATGGTTTCTAATCATTTGCTTGTAGATGCTCTTTAGCTCCCCCCATTATAAGGCACGACTTGTTATTTTGCAATGCATGACGTCCCCGCTAACATTTGTTTTTTTGTAGGTCGAGTCTTTATTTTCTTTTTCAAATGTATTTAATAGAGTCTTAGGAGAGTCTGTATCAGAAATAAGGTACGGGCACAGGTTTCGAGGAAGATTACATGTCGACCATGTAACAAGGACCAGGGGCGGCAGTTCATGTCACGTACCTTACGTCTGAATTTTACATTATTGTATAGACTTAGGACCAGACATGAATATGATAAGTCCGGCCTCTTTTACTACTTTCATTGGATTATGTTGTCGGTCCAGCGGCATTTGGCCTATTTACATGTTCTTTTGGGGTGTTTTCTTTCTCTTTCTCTTCTCATGTGTCTTTGCATGTTGAAGCATTTTATATTGTTTCTTTCTGTGTATCTGGGATTTCACAATGCAACACAGGCTCATTAAGACTTAAATTCTTAATTTTTCTACATAAAATTTCTAAATAAAATATTCAAGATAATTAAAATTTATGATTAAAATATTCAAGAATTAAAATTTGCAACATTTACTTTCTTGCATATATTAATAGGGCCTCCACAATACTTAAGGACCACTCTAGATAACTGCATTCATATTTGCATGTCACGAGGAGGAGCCCACAAGATTCTTCAACCTAATTGGCCCAGCATACCTTTTTTAGGTGGTTGTCTAGTGCACCTAAGGTGTTAGAATGCCCCCTGACCTAGACGGGGTGTAAGTCCTTTTGTTTGGAGTGTTTCCAGCTTTGTAGTTGAACCTCCACTTTCTTTTCTTTCCTAAGGCATCCTTGCTACTTCGGCAGGTATAAGGCCCACTTCTTGGAGCTCCAGCTTATAGTCATAGGATAGAGTATCCTTCCTTTGACCTTAGGGCTACCGGGGTTCCTATGGACGACGCAATTCACAGATTGCTAACTGGGAACCTCAGGATGTGTTGGGTCGACTACCTTCATGATCAGGTAGACTTAGGGTCCTAGTAGCTATGTATGATGGATCTGTGGTTCCCCGACCCAGTTACTTGTACCTTTTAGGCCTACTTTTCCTTACCTTTTGACCTGTTGAGCCTTGTCTCTTCCTTTGCCTTCATTGGAATCATCATGACGGCCTGATGACCGATGAGATGCCGCCCATTTGGGATATGATGATTTTTCCTCTGCCCTTACGGTTCGGATGTGCTTTGACATATCAGGACTTCCCGTTGGGATGATATGTTTATTTCGTAGGTTTTGTATGCTGATGAGTTTCATATCCATATGGAGACCAGGAGAGACTCACTTCTCACCCCATGGTTTAACAAGAGCTTTAAAGCATCACAACATTCCCCCTATGAGATAACCTCCCTTGATGACCCTGTGTTAGTTGTCATCTTTCAGGTACGCAAAACCCCCTTTGGATCAAGAGTTGTCTTGGCAACCCACAAGATTTAATTAACTAAGTGGGATATGTCCCCTTAGGAGCACTCATGGCCCCAAAACAGGCTCCTACACCTGACTCTCTAATTTTGGGTAGTTTACGTAGGCATTCTTTCGCAGATATTGGTTTAAGGTGCTTTCGCCCGATCTTGTTCGGGCGGACACACTTAACCAATCCCTGTGAGGTTTACCGCACGTAGGTTCTCCACGTTTTATATTTTCTCTTATTTTTTTGCTTTGTCGCATGTCCCTTCTTATTTAGTTCTTCTCTTCTTCGAATCACTTATCTGATTCAAGAGAGAGATTTATTCGAATGGGGGAAGTATATGACGATCGACAAGCTGGCGACTCCTAAAATAAAAGAGAGAAAAACAAATGAAAATAAGCTATTTTGCATGTTTTTTATTTCAGGTACAAGAAATGGAGTTTATAAGCAAAAAGAGAAAAAAATAGAGCAAAAAAGGGTCAAATGGAGCCAAAGAACAAAATGTAACTGACTCCTAGGTGCCAAGATCTAATGCCTAAGTGTCAGGATGTTCTAGATGGTTGGTGCTTAGACACCAGAAACGGTTTGGCTTTTATACATTGAATTTGGATAAATTTTGAAAAAGTACCTGAAGTGACCCTTAGTGATTTTCAGAGCTTTATTTATAAGAAAGATTTTCACATGAAATAGAAGAGGCTTTAGAGTCATTTTTTATAGGTTAGACTACTAGTGGAGTAAGCGACCACCATAGTGAGATTGTGTGAGTCTTGGTGTCTTTGGAGTCTTATGTGAGTCCCGTGGAGTCAAGATGAGAAGAAAACTCCAAAGGATTGCTTGGGGAAGTTTGAGATAAGTATTTGTATTTTTCTTAAGTTTTGTTTTGTAAAGTTGGTTTTTAATATATATCGTGTTTTGTTTGGTTATCCCCATGAATTCTGAGTAGTTTTCTTTTCTTTTTCCGTACAATAAGAAGTAATCATGTGTCGGGTTAGAATGTTTTGAAGATTTCATTTATTCTAAAAATTTGTGACAGTTTTTTTCACCAGTTCTTCATTTACTTTGCAAAACTGGCCATTGACGATGTTAAAATCCATTGCAAAATATAATGACCATGGAGGACTATGATTTCACCCAACTAGTGAGTACCACACTAAACCTTGGATGAAGGGGATACCAAGTTCAAGGGGGAGTGCAAATAAATAAGAAGATAAGTCTTGATGGTCATATAATTGATGATTCTAGAGTGATAGGCTAGAACCTTTATCAATTTGGTCGTTATTTTGGGACCTGAGGCCAGGTTGGTCCTAATATAGAGGTCATAGAGGGTAATCTGGAAGTGAGAGGCAAGAATCTACTCAACATAACCATATCAATCAGGAACTTAAATTTAAATTAGCCAATATTCTTTATGCACTTGTGAGATGGTAAAGAATAGGTATGTTCTTATTTGTCACAAGACCTTATTTTTATCTTCAAGTATTTGATTGATACACTAATTACAATCTCTTCACAAAGGAAAAGACTTTTTTTTATAATTCTACTCCTATACACATCTGTAGTTTAGAAAATTTGCTTTTACTTTTAGCTTTAATTTAGAATTAGAAACCTTTAGTTTATACACTTTTACAAACTGTTTGATATTATTCTCCAACAAATTTTGTTTAAAGTTTGAGTAGAAATATTTCTAAGTTGACATAGAAATTCACATATTTCTTGTGGGTTTGATGTTGGGGTTCTTAAAGAAAACTCTATATTACATGAAAAGATAAATATATTTACGTAGTACCCCTAGTGTGTAAGTCATTAATCAATTTTATAACATATTTATTTTGCACACTAGCCATTGAATATAAATTGGGCAAGTTCTTTGCCATCTTTCAGAACTTAAATAACTGTGTAATTGTGGGTCAGATCAACTATATCCTTTAATTCTATTACAATCCTAAATTGAACAGTTTTCACATGCTCATTATTCTTCTCCTTAGGATTAATCTTAGTGTTGTTAGGAAGAGTTCCTTGGGGTTGATTGCTAGTGAGTTAGCAATCCGTCACAACTAGCTTTCTATGTTTCTAATTTTTGCACCTTTACTTTACAATTAATCTGTCATATGCAATACTATTTCCTCTCAAAAAAACTTCTTCTAATTGAATTGTGGGTCAGAGTTAAATCTTGGAGAATAAGAAGGTCTATAGTTGGTACTATCCTAGTTATTCTAATTTAATAAAAGATTTTCTTAGTTTTTTACCCATTATTTTTTTCTCCCACTAACTTTGTTATTCTAGTTAAAGTTAGGATGGTTCTTCCAACCTGGGTTATGGAAATTGGAATAAGGGTTGGTGGGTCTGTCGTTAATCTCATTTAAGGTCTTAAATGATGAAATATTAGCATCAACCAATGTCTGAATGAGTTTTCCTCAATTACTTGAGGTACTTGAGGTTGGTTCATTCTAAATTGGTCTAGCTTCCTAGGCTTGGATTTTACCTGAGAATTTAGAATAAAAAACACATTTGTGTCATGTGCACCAGCTACCTTCCTATTTTTACTCTTTCAAAAGGACATTGGAAATTTTTAGTGGCTATCTTCTCAATCAAATATAAGCCTTATCAAATCGCTTTGACATTAGCGATCCACTAGCAGCAACATCAATAATAAATTTAAGGGATCCTACAAAACCATTATAAAAAATCTAAGAAAATCAGCCAATTGAGCAGTGCATAATGAGGAAACCTCCTATGAAGTTCCTTAAATCATTCTCAAGCCTCATATATCGACTCATCTTCATGTTGGAAAAATGAAATAATATCATTATGTAGTTTAGATGTCTTTAAAGGCAGAAAGTACTTAGTTGATCCATGTGCTAATTTGTTTAACCAACTTTTACTTTTATCCCTTAATGAAAAGGGAAAAGTCCTAAGCCTAACAATGTTATTGGATACACCATTATAGTGAAATGTAGTGTAAAGTTCGTAAAAACGTTCTAAGTGTAAATTTCAATCCTTAGACGGGGTTCCCTCAAATTGGTTGGTTTGCACAATTTGGGCTTCAGCTCAATTGTATTAACTTTCATAACAGGGTTTTAAATACTTTAGTGAATTTCATCTATCATAGTATTAGCATAATCTCTTGATGGTCTATGGTGTTATGATGATAATTAATTGATTCTTACGTGTCTAGATTGATTTGTTAATTGTTCATCATTTCTTCCTTAAGTTTAGGAAATTTTTTTCTATTTTCTAATTCTCCTAATAGTTCTCTTTTGTTTTGAATCATATGGTTCAAGTCCTGTTGATCATGAACTACACATTAACAAATTAAAGGCTCAATTAGTAGGTTTCACAAAAACACACAAATCAAACTCACAAAAATATTTGAAAAATTTTTCTTTTCTTTTTCAAACAAACATACAATTAAACACTAAAATTAACACTTCAAATTTTCAAGTCTGATTCCTAATGATTCAACTAAAATTATCCTAAGTTAACTACACAGACATGCCCCCACAACAGTGCCAAAAACTTGATTGTTACTATTTGATGTGGCCTTTTTTATTCCATGTGCACTCACACTCTGGGGCCTTACACAAGTCAATTGTTGACCTCACTTTTGGTTGAGGTCTAGTTTTTCCTGCTTAGTAGCCTAGGTTCTAGCCATAGGACTTTCTTGTTGACTATTCCTAGAGGACTCGAAAGAAACCCTCACCATTAGAAATTCCAAACTCATCTTTGCTCAACTTGAAGTTCCACACATTGGTTCTAACCTCTAGCACTTAGTAGGTGGGGTCAATATTGGGGAGCTCAAGATGGGTCCCCATAGGACTATTTGGCCTTAGGGTCACCCTTCGGTGGTGTTGTCTTGGTTACTATCACTCACAAACTTGCACATTACATTTCCACTCACTACCTTAAGCCTAAGCCTACCTAACTTTGACCATTTAACCCTTTGGGAGACTCATGTAGATGGTCCCCTAAACCCACTAGCCCTAGTCTAGGTTTTAGTTAAGACCAGTACATGGAGGACCCAAAGAAGAGGATTACATTGGTCCATGGCTCAAGTAAGGTGATTGACACCCCAATTTTACCAAAATACCAAATTTAGACTTTTGCCCCATATCTACCCAATTTACCAAAATGCCCTTGAAACTCCAAAATTGTCGAAAATACCCAAATTTTTCCAAAAATCATGTCAAACCATTTCAGGCTACCCAAATTTCCCAAAACATCCCAAAATTTCCAAAATTACCAAAATACCCCTTATTTAGCCAAAATTACCCAAATACCCTTTGTGACCCAAATTGTCCCAAAACCTCCAAAATCACCTCAAATGTCCCCAAAATCAATTTAAAACATTCCAATCAAGCTCAATTTGATCAATTTGGCCAATTTTGACCAAAAGCCCCAAATTTCCTTTAAAGGCCCAATTATCCCCAATTCACCCCCAATGTCCACCAATTTGATCCCAATTTCCCCCAACTTCAGTTTTAAGCTCAAATTCATCATTTACAAGCTTAATTTAAACCAAATCAAAGTCCAATTGACTCACATTGGAATCCAATTTCAACCCAAATCATAAAGCCTCAATTTGACCAAAAATCAAAATCCACTCAATTGAACCCCAAATCTATCCAATTGCCCCAATTTTGCATCATGAATTCTTCAAAACATTTCCATATATAAAATTTAACCTTCAATGGGCCTTGGTCAAGCCTCAATTCCGCTCAAAACCAACTTGGACCAAAACCCCCAATTTTGCCCCAAATTGGCCATGTCCCCATATTCAACCAAATTGATCCCCATTGCCTCAAAATTTCTACTCAATTGATATCCAAAAATCTTCATGACAATCCTTAAGACTAATTTGAACTATTAATTGGGCCCTATCCAAACTCTAGCCCAATTCAAATCCATGTTTTACCCAACACCCCCAAAATTGACCAAATCTCCAAATTCCTTCAAATTGAACCTCTAAATCAATTCAAGATCACTCCATAAATTTTCTATACCCTTTATGACAATCATCTACACTAAGTTTCTCAATCAATTGAGTTCATTTTTATGGGTAGTCCAACCCAAACCCAACTTCCCAAATTGACCCATGCACCAAAATTGACTACGTAATGCCAAATTGATCAAACCAAAGCCTATACGACCACCTTTTGGGCTCTATTGACCAAGATAGACTCACCTAGCCCACCCTACATGAGCTATGGACCAATGGTCCCTTGATTTATGGGATTTCACCCCATTTCTTACCTAACTCAAAATACCCTTGCCATCATTTCTTGTCATTTGTGTTTAACTATCATTAAGCACGCCCTGGCCTCCCTGAGCCTAGAAGTGACTGAACTCTGGCTAGCCACCACCTCAGCCGCCAGACACAACCAGCCCAAGGGAGCCCCAAATGGCTAAAACCCAAAATTAAACCTCCCTGAGTTGGCTAAGTCTAATTGGTCATTAGAGTCTTTCTTCCCTCCACCTCAGCAAGCTTTAGGACCCAATTCTCAACCCTGAGCTNTAAACCTCCCTGAGTTGGCTAAGTCTAATTGGTCATTAGAGTCTTTCTTCCCTCCACCTCAGCAAGCTTTAGGACCCAATTCTCAACCCTGAGCTTCAGCAGGCAGCCATGTCTATAAATGAATTTCTCCATGGCTAAAGGGGAGAGTGTTTGAAAACTTGGGGAAACTCTGCCAAAATATCACTAGAACCTCTCCAAACCTTCCTAAGCTCAACCCCCTTGCTCTCAGCCACTCCATAGAGCCAATTTCTTTACTAAAATTTGTCCCAAAACCAGGACAGATTTCTTCATAGCTCTTTAGTGAACCAAACTCCAATTAATTATGCACACACCATACCTTGAATGAGAGAAGTTGATTACCCACAAAAGCCCCATCATAGAGAGCCTCTAGCATAGCCATAGACCAACACCTGAAATCGGCCTTGGTCGAAATCATACATAGACAATTAACCACAACCCAGGACCTCATCTGGAGGTTTGTTGGACTCATTCAAAGGTATTGAGCCGCAACCATAAACAGAGCTTAAATTGATTCGTCATATGTATTTACTATATTTCATACTGTATAATCCACATGGATGTGTTCGTCTTGAGTAGATGAAAGTGAAGAAACAAACTCAAAGTCATTTGGTTGAGTCAAGCTCGAGATCGTGAGGTTTTAGTGTGAACTGCTTACAGGTTAGGTCAGTTCAGCACGATGAATGGATGCTATCCGATTGCGTGTTTATTCTATGGACGGTCGTGATGGAGCAGGATGAGAAGATGATATGAGAACCGTGGGACGCGTGGTGCTGAGGTGGCTGACAGCGTCAAATAGCAGAATTCCGCATGTAAAGTTTGATGCGTCGTAGGATGAGGTAGCGTTGACTAGTTTAAGTAGAAAAATCCAGATTTATTTGATTTATTTAAATGCCAGAACTTTAAAAATTCATATCTTTTCATAGAAAAATCACAAAAATAAATTAAGAATACCCTCTTTCTCAGTGAACATAGGAGAATAATGTGGACCAAAAATAAAAATTATTTGTTAACTCTTTGATTTTTAGTTAATTAAATACTCTCGGTATTTCAATTCATTATGACTAAGCATTGCTCACAATAGCTTGAAGTTTTAAGGGTTTATTCCTCATGAGAGAGGCTATGTTCTCTGATTTCTCTAAGGTCAGAGGACATCTCTACGCTCCTAACCCTAATTTTCAAACTAAGATGACTATTTTGGCTTAAATTAATTATATAAATTGAAATATCATTTGGAAAATTATGGGATAAATTTTAGTAGGTTTTCTATATTTAATTAAGTTTATATATCTTGTACTAATTTATGTAAATTGAATATTATTTAAAAAAGAACAAAATCAATTCCACATTGTGCATAAAAATCATATTAACTCACTATAAAAATTTGAAAATCATCTGATTAAACTTAAGCACTAAACTAGATTTTTTAAGAAACATTGTATTTTGGCACAAAAATAATTATATTAAATTAAATACCATTAGGAAAATTATGAAAAGTGATTTTTTGAGTTTCTTGTGAACATGAGCACTTAGAAAAAAATAAAATTTATTTTTGATAAAAAACTTGATTTTTGAGGTATGTTTTAAATTAAAAATAATTAAAAATAGTTAAAAATTCAAAAAATACAAAAATATTTCAAAATATTTCTAACAATTCCCTGATCACTTAGGTCTCATTAAAAATTTTTTTATATTTTTCTAAGTTAAAAATAAATTTTTAGAGGCGAAAAATGTATTTTCCTATTTTTCTCATTAAAAATAATTATAATAAATAAATTAAAAATATAAAATTTGTTTCTCTTTGTTCTCCAGACTCAGAGAGATTTAATAAAAATATAAAAAATAATTTTGGTAATTAAAACATATTTTTCACTTAATTAAATAACTAAAAAAATTTATAAT
>NEWO01001432.1:31433-72578 GCA_003013225.1 Phalaenopsis aphrodite | reverse complement strand
AAACTCAGAATTCATATATAAAATCAAAGTCATACAAACTACAACAAGTAAATAACTTATCTTTAAGTTCTCCCCAAGACACTCCTCGAAGTTCCTCTGAATCTCCTCTTTTCTTTATAGCACACAGAACTCTTATTCAAAGTAGCAAGGAGGAAGAAATCTCTCACTTTCCCTCCACTCTTACAATTTCTCGAAGAAATCATCACAATTGTTACACACTAATGGAACCTCTCTAAACTCTAGGGCCTTTCTAACATCTAGGACCTCCAGAGCCTTCAGAGCCTTCAGAGCCTTCTAATTTTCGGCCAAAATGTTCTTTTAAATTTATGGATGAGCTTTCCCAAGAGTTACCTAAGCATCCCTTCAAAATTTGGCCTTATCCAAAGCTTGAGTAGGCATAACAATCGATCTCGCCGTTGGCAGACTCGAGGGCGCTGTCGGCGGGCTTCTGAAGAATTTTGTCCTGTAGTCTCGGGAAAAACTCTCTGTCGGCGGGGTCGATGGCGCCGTCAATGGCCTAGTTCAAATCTTCACATTTTGGTCCTTTTCACTCTAAATGCACTCTTTTTTGTATCTTTTTACTCCAATTACCCGAATTCATCATTCCTTCAATAAAACATCAAAAATACTTTTCTTTAAAGTGTAATATCATTAAAAATAATATAAAATAGGTATGAAAATCTCAACATATTTTCCTTTGTTCATTTGGGGAGGTCTCTCTAAGAAATTTTCAGCACCACCTCCCATGGTCGTGGGAGGTGCTTTTTATAAAAATGGTTAAGGGGTGGTTGTCATGGCCAATTAGGGGGTGCATTGTGCTGCTTAAGTGGAGGGCAAAGGAACTCTACAATTTAATTTGGTTGAGCTGGCCTCTAGGTTTGATTTGTGTGAAGTTCCATGGGGGTAGCTCTTGGTTTTGAGCTTTTTTGATGACTAGGCTAGTCGGCCATGGTAGGGGAAGTGGCTAGGTGCTCAGGGCATCCAGGGAAATCTGTCAAAGCAATTTAATGCAATGGGTTTAATTTTGGTAAGGATGTCTTAAGCATGTGTATTTTTTGAAATAAGACCCCTTAATTTGGGGAACTTTTGGTCCATGGCTCATCTAGCTTGGGTTAGATGGGTTTTAGCTCAGTCTTAGGGTCTAACCAATGGCTAAGGTGGAGTTAATTTGATGACTTTGGGGTAGTTAGGCCATCTTTAATGCATGGGTTCAATGTGGGTCCAAGTAATCAATGCTTGGGTTTGGGCTAGGTTAGCCATGTCAATTGGCCCAATTGAATGATAAACATTGTGTAGATGATTGTTATGAAGATTTCTGGTGAAGTGTTGAAGTGATTTTGAGTTCAATTGGTAGGTCAATTTGAGGGATTTTTGAAATTTTCCCAATTTGGGCATGGTGGGTTAGACATGGGTCTAAGTTGAGTAAGCCTTGGGCTAAGTCCAAATTTAATGATCCACATGATCAAGGGAGATGTTGTGAAGATTTTTTATGAAGGGATAGAGTGGAAATTTTGGGGTTAAGGCCCTCACTTTGGTGAGATTTTGAGACATGGTCAATTTGGGGTAAATTTGGGGCTTTTTGGACATAGGTTAAAATCAAATGAAATTTAGGCCCCACCAAGGCCAATTTAAGGTCAATTTTGATTTATGGGGATGTTATGAATGTTTTTTAACACAAATTGTGGCAAATGGAGTAGGCCATTGGTTCAATTTGGTGGAACTAAGTCATAGGGCCGAATTTGGGTTTTTGGTTAAGCTCAAAATTGGGTTCAAATCATGGACCAATTGAGCTTGGATTTCATCTATATTGGTCCAATCAAGGGTAAATTTGCTTTTATAACTGAAATTGGGGTAAATTGAGACCAATTGGATAGACATTTGAGGTAATTTGGGGAAAATATGGGCCTTTAAAGGGCAATTTGGGGGTTTTAATCAAAGATGGCCAAATTGCCCAAATTGGGTCATGTGATAGTTTAGACAAATGAAATTGGGAATATTTGGGAGGTTTTGGGAATTTTTGGGATTTTTAAAATTTGGGGTGAGGAGGGGTATTTTGATAATTTGGCCAATTTTGGTGATTTTGGGTAGTTTGGGTGTTTTCAAGGTGTTTGAAATGATTTTTGAACCAAGTTGGGTATTTTGGGTAGATTTGGAAATTTTGGCCAAATTTGGGGTTCCAAAGGTATCTAGGTAATTTTGGGGAATTTAGGGGCAAAAGGCTAGCTTGGGTGTCTTTGTAGAGTTGGAGTGCCAGCCACCATCAATAAGCCATGGACCAATGGAAACCCCATTTTGGGTTCTCTATGTAGTCGTCTTAGTCAAACCCTAACCCAGGGCTAATGGGTTTAGGGGACCAGCTGCAGGAGTCTCCCAAAAGTATCAAGGGACCAGAGCCTAAAAATTCTGGGTTTAGGGTAGTGAGTGATTGTGAGTGTAAGTGATTGCACGTGAGTGCCTTAGCCCTATACCAACACCCAGGGTCAACCCTAAGGTCTAGCAGTCCTAAAGGTGACTCATCTTGAGCTCCCCCATAATGACTCCACTTGTTAAGTGCTAGAGGTTATGACCAATATGTGAAACTTCAAATTGAGTAAAGAGGAGTAGAATTTCTAATGGTGAGGGTTCCTTTCCTAGTTTCTAAGAATAGTCAGTAGGAAAGTCCTATGGCTAGACCTTAGGCTACTAAAGAGGAAAAACTAAACCTCAACCAAAAGTGAGGTCAACAACTGGATCTTACTCTATAACTCCCACTTTCCTTCCCCTGAAGATTAATGCTTGCTTTAGTTCATAAACTCTAAGACAAAATTGAGAATTTTAATCGACACCCTAATATCTCAAATTCTACGCCCAACAATAAATATATTTCCATATTTATTTGCACTCAACCCCCATGAACTTCACAATTCATGGAATTTGAATGTGGTTCCATTTTGTTGAGAATGACACCACTCTCTTGGGTCTTAATGCAATTACAATCAATTTTAACACTACAACGGACCCTTATTGTAATGTAAATGAAGTGTATGTAAAATCCATCACTTTTATAATTAAAACTTCTTGTAGCATGCATCCCAATATCCTAAAAATGAATCCTACTCATTATAAAAGAAAAGTAAAAAGAAAATAATGATATAACCTTCTCATGTCACTCTTTCCAAAAAAGAAGAAAGAGTAAGAGAAACACATCACAAAAAATGAAGAAAACACAATGAAAAACTTCATTATATCAAAGCAAATCCACTAGATAAGTTTGTACAAAATCATAAGATAATGAATAATATAATACTTAGCTTTTTCTCCTTGAAAAAAGATGAAAATATCTCCGACAAAGTCCCTCGCTGATCCATGCAATACTAGAATATTTCATTACAGATTCTCTCAAAATCCCCTCACCAATCTCTCCAAAAAGGTAGAAATCAACATTTTTACTCCTATTATAAGATCTCTGAACATTCTCCACATATTTTCACTCACACACACCACTTTTTCTGACATAAAAACACTTTATTATAGTGTAGGGATGAATTTCCCAAGAGATGTCTCAAGCAACCTTCCAAAAAGTGTCCAAATACATTGAATCTTCTAGGAATTTACCCAACATCACGTCCAAACCGTCTCGGGCATTGTCGGCACCATTTTGGGCACCATCGGCGCCATTTTCATGTTGTTTTCTGCACTGGTGTGGTTGGCACCGATTTTGGAGCAGTTAATGCCCACCCTGAGCAGCTCCACCATTTTGCTTTGTTTGGCTCCATTTTAGCTCTATTTCACCCCGTTTCAGTTGTGTTGCGTTTCTAACAGATAGACTTACAAAATAAGCATTAAAACAACCTTCTTTTAAAATGTAATTTTATTCAAAAATGTGTGAGAAGTATAAAAGAGATTAAGCATAGAAAGATATTAAAAAGTGCTAGGATAAAATTTTCTTTCTTGCTCGTTTTTGCTCCAAATTTCACCGTTTTTGCTTCTTTTTCTCCAAAACTACATTTCTTGTCCTTGAAACAAAAAATATGTAAAATAACTTCCGTTAAAGTGTAATACAATTAAAAATCATTAAAATTGAGCATAAAATATATATATGAAAAGTAGTCATTTTTTATGCGTATCACCAATCTATCCAACATTTGATCTAGAAAGGGTAAGTGAAAGTGATCTTTCCTGGTGGCCAAGTTTAATTTTCTATAATCTATACAAATTCACCAATCAGTATCTTGTCTTATTGGAATTAATTCATTTTTCTCATTTACTTCAATGGTCACTCCTCCTTTCTCTAGAACACAGTGAATTAGGCTTACCAAAGCACTGTCTGAAATAGGATATATAATTCTAGCGTCTAACCATTTTAAAATTTCTTTTTTTACAAATTATTTCATTATTGGGTTTAATCTCCTTTGAGGACCAGCTTTAGATTTGTATTTTTCATATAATAAAATTTTGTGCATACAAATTGAAGGACTAATTCCTTTAATATATGTTAAAGTCCATCCAAAAGATTTTTTATATCTTTTTAACATTTTTTATTAATTTTTGTTCTTGAATTTTAGTTAACTCAGAAGATATAATAACAGGCAATGTAGATGAATCTCCTAAAAATACATATTTTAAATGAACAGGTAATACTTTCAGTTCAAGTTCAGGTAGTTTAATATTTAAAGGAATAAGATTTTTATTATCATTTTCTAACAAATCTAAAGTTTCAAATCAGTCCTGAATATAATCTAAATTTTGTTCTTTTAATTCATCCTCATTTTCACTAAATTCTTCTTGCTTTAATGTCTCTTTAAACTCTTTCTTAAATTGCTCATTACTTAGATAATCAGTGACTTCCATCCTAAAACATTCATTATCTTTTTCTATTGTAAGATATTTCATAGCTTTTGTAAGATTAAATTTTACTTCTTGATCATTAACTCTCATTATTAATTCTCTTTTTTGCACATCTATCACAGCTCTCCCTATTGAAATAAATGGTCTCCCCAAATTATTAGTAGTCATTTCTTCTATTAAAGAGTATGTTTCATCAAAAGGTTTTGACATTAAAGATACACCTACAACAACATCTATAATAGATCTAAGTGATCTTACTAATCCATTGTAAAAATTTTGAATTATTAACCAGTCTGGTAAAGCAAGGTGTGGACATTTTCTAAGGAGATTCTTAAATCTTTCCTGGGCTTCATATATCGATTACCCTTTAAATTGACAAAAAGATGTAATAACATTTTTAAGATTAACATTTTTTTAGGGTGGAAAATGTTCTCCCCAAGTTCTGATAGATTCATGTGCTAATGAGTTTAACCAAGCTTTGGTTTTATCCCTTAATGAAAAATGAAAATTCTAAGCCTAGCAGCATCTTTAGACACTCCGTCATATTTAAAAGTAGCACAAATCTCAAAAAACTAGCAAGAAGTAAGCTAGGATCTTCAATAAGTGTTCCTCCAAACTGATTATTTTGTATCGTTTGAACAATAGCAAGTTTACGTTCAAATGAATTAGCAACAACATTAGGATTTTGAATAGTTAAGTGAAGTTCATCTACTGTTGGATTAGCATAATCTCTGAAAGGCCTTTGTCGATTTTCATTTATTTGAGTATCTAAGTTATTCGCTATTTTGTTCAAAATTATAATTTCTTTTTATTGTTTTTATTTTTTTCTAATAGTACATTCTAATTCTGAATCGTAAGGTACTAAACCTTCAAATCTAATGTTTCGCATAAACAAATATAATAAGCAAAGAAATTTTTTCTTAAAATACACTTAAATATATAGTTATATATTTTTGGATTTTTGGTTTTATAATTTTTTTGATATATTGTATTTTGTATATTTTTATCTCTAAATTTCCTAATTTACCAAATCTATTTAATTTCCTGTTTCCTTCCCCGGCAACGGCGCAAAAAAAAATGATCACGGAATATAGATTTGCGTAAAATTTATAAAGTTGACTCCACTTTGCAACGAGACCAAAAAATAGATTTGGTATTTTATGACTAATAACGTTAAGCACTTAAAATTGGATTTTACGCAAGTATACGTATCGTTATCAAGTTATATAAGACTTTCTTTTTAAGTTCCAAATATCGATCCCATGTAGAAGGTTTAAATTTGAAATGATAAATTAACTAAAAAATTCATAGAAATCAATCAAAATTATTGTCACTAATTTTGAATGTTTAAGATACTATCAAAGCTAAATTATTTACTACTAGCAGAATTTAAAACAGGATTTAAAATTAATAACTACTAAACTATGTTTATGTAATGAAATTTTATAATATGAAAAAACATCTTTTCCACTACATTGAGTTTTTGGTGAAATGAGATAAGATAAATGGTTTAGATATGTATTGCACCAAATAGGGGCAATCTTAATTCTCTACTCTAATTAAGTGTTATAGAAAATCATTGGTTAATCTTGGGTTTAGTCCTTAAATCTGTGGCTAGGCTAGGAGGATGCTGACTCCCACTCTAGAGCTCCCACTTCCTTTTCCCTGAAGGCTAACTTTTGCTTTAGTTTTTAAACACTAAGATCAAATTGGGAATTTATAGTCTGTTACCCTAGAAATCTCCAATTCTACACCCAAGAAAAGTATATTTTTCTATTTACTTGCACTTAATTCCATGAATGAAATACTCCTTCATGGACTTAAATGTGATTCTCACTCTGTTGTAGAACTCATACTTCATTTCCTGGATCATATGTTTCAAAACAAATTAACAATTCAATTTGCCAGATTGAAAAGTAAATTAAGAGCGGAGTTGAAAAAACCATCACAAATTATTTTAAATTTTAACATTGGCACATCCACATTATCTCTTCATTTCACCAAATCAAAGAGTAGGGAGAAAAATAAAGGAATATACTCAGACTTCATGAGAAAGATACAACAAAACACAAATTTCATATATAAAAGAAAGTTCATACAACAATAATAAACAAAAAACACTTATATGAAACTCTTTCTCAAAACAAATCCTTTGTAGCCTCTCTTAGAAAATGTTGGAAGAAGAAATCTCTCACTTCTCTTCCTCTCCAACACTTCTTAGAGAAGAATTCATACGTAAACTCACCACAAAAACTCAAAACTATAAAAATAATAACTAACTAATGGTGTGGAATGACGTGGAATATAGGTGTGTGAAGAGGAAAACTGAAATGAGTAGAGGAATTTGAAATGATGTGAAGCGGGGGAGTTTCTAATCAAATTTTGGCTCTAAATAGAGCCTAGGTTGGTTCTCCAATAGGGGCATCAAAAAACTCTTCAAAATGCGTCAAAATTTGTCAAATCTTTTAGAAACAGGGCTTCCACCGACATTGGCGCTGTCAGCACCCATCCTAGCACCGTCGGTGCCAGCGACCCGTAATTAAATCCCAAGTCTTTGTCAAATGGTGTCGTCGGTGTTGAACAAATTTTTAACTGCTCCATTTTGTTCTAAATTTAATCCTTTTTGCTTCCTTTTTGCTCCAAGTTCTAAAAATCAACAACCTATAATAAAAACATATAAAATACCTTCTATTAAAGTGCAATATTACCAAAAATGAGTATAATCTATCGGTCTAAAAATGCATATATTTTTTTTTGTTTATGGTTCCTTTTCATGTCTTCTAGGAATAGTCACAAGAAAATCCTATGGCTAGAGCCTAGGCTACTAAATAAGAAACTAGACCTCAACCAAAAGTGAGGTCAACAATATTATATATTTATGCTTTCTTTATGAATTTCATATATTTGAGGGACTCACATATTAAGAAAATACATTAAAACATCTTTATTTACTGATATATATGGAAAATTTGAGAGTCGTTTGGATTTAAAATAAAACGGTGCATGAATCTGAATTGGCAGCATTTTCCAGAGAGCTGGTGTCAGAAGCGCCGCGGAGACAAAAATGACTTTGGATCATTCAAAAGGTGGTTTTTGAAGGTTTTTGGCGGGTTTTCTCCCTAGTAACTCCCAAAAACTGAATCCTAAATATGTTTAAGAGTGGAAAACAAAAGGGAAAGTCACCATTTTTTAAATCCTATGGCTTCCCACTCTAAAGAAACTACTAGATATGGAATTTTCAACAGGAGTAAGTTCGTCAGTTTCGATGCGTAGAAGTTATACAATTGTGCTCTTGTAAAGAAGAGACTAATCAAGGAGTGAGACTTTGTGAATTGAGGATTCAACACACCCAATGCTCGAGTGGAGGAGATTATTGCACAGAGACAATGAGAAGTACTTTGCTATACCACTGTCATTGTAGTAGTTCCTGTTGTGAAAGAGTTTTATGCTAATCTTCATGGAATTAACCAAGGAGTTGTCTATGTTCTAGTTAGTTTGGTACAATTCACTCCTTCGAGAATAAATGACATGTTTATGATTGAAAGCGTTCCTATTTGTCATTATGTGAATTTTGTCCCTACGAGAGACAAAATGGATTAACTTTATCGATACTTTGCTGATGAAGATGCAAATTGGGAGACCAAGGATAACTGATATGTAAGTTTTTCTTCATCATAATTGAATCCTGCATGGAAAATGTGGCATTTCTTCATTGCCTTAAAACTACTTCCTACTATGAAGTCGGTAAAGTGAGGAAGGAAAATGCGATTTTGAATTACTATATTCAAACTGAAAAACCTATTGATGTTGGTGCTTTAATAGTAAAGCTTGTTTTGGGTTTAATAATCAATGGATAGACTTCTGGACTAGGACATCCATCTACTATATTCCTGCCGTGTAGCCAATTGCAAGTGCCTTATGAAGTTGGAAAAATGTTTTTCTCCCTTGGAAGCCTATTGACCTAGAATTTTATTGCAACTGTATAGAAATTGGGGAGGAAAATGATATGAATATATTAATGGATCAATCATCTCAAAATTCATCACCTATTTAACCTTACTTTAGTTCGAATGCACTTTTGAAAAGGATTAAGAAGTTGAAGAAAAAGGTACAGAATCTTATGCATTCAATTGAAAATATTTCTAAAATGCTTGACCATCTGTATTGAAGGATGAAGGAACACTTTCGAACACACTGGACGTATTGACGAAGGTTTGGTGTATTTAAGTAAAATGCTTAGGTTGAAGAAGATTCGATAGAAAAATTTCCTCACCGATCTTTTTAAAACTTTTACGTGCACTAACAATCTATGGGAAATATTCAGCAAGATAAAAGAGAAGAAGATGTTTGAACTCGTTTTAGTACAAAATTCATAGTTATAATTGCTTTTATAAGTTATGTGTTTGTATTAGATTTGATTTATTTTTATTGTAGAGCCTTATATGTGTTGCTTGTTAAATGATTAATATTTAGACTTCAGTGTTAGTTTGTTAGCTTGAGTTTAACACTGAATTAGATGTGTTGGATTGATAACTGTTAGTTTGTAATCGTTCGGATTTTATATATAAATGTGAGTTTTGTGTTGTTTATGAAATTATGTGTTAGAAAATTATTTAATTATGAGTATAAGTATTTATTTAAGTTAATTAGAGAATGACGTGGTGCGGTACGCAACACATTTTTGAAGAAAATCGAAATCTGAAAATTTTTAGCTTTGGCGCTTAAGGAGGCAAATACCCACGTAAAACTCCATTTTTACTGCTTGGATCGTCTCCTACCTCTAAAGCAAGGTCGAAACTCAACCTAGGGCTTCACATTTGGTGGATTTGAGGAGATTTTAAAGCCTAAAATTCTTTGATTTTATCTTTTCTTGGTAAGAGCTTCACTTTAACTTATAAATTTTTTCTTTCACCATGGATTTATCCTACATTTTGGAAATTTGAAAGTTTTTTAAGAAGTTTAAAGAAAACCCATGGTGAAAAGCTTCTTACCAAATATTCTTACTTTTCGAGTTTAATTTATGATATTGTGAATTTATTTGGATTTTATTAAAATTTATATAGAAATTCTTATGGCTCCAAGTGTAAAAAGAGGAAAGCCTACGAGAGATTTTGATGCAAGGAGATTTGTTAGTTTTAAGGCTCAACATAATTATAATACTCAAATGGGCTCGAGGAAGTTGATTCAAGAGCGAGCATTTTCAAATCTGAGGGAAGAGATTGAAAGGCTGATTATTGCTTAGAAATGGGATACTCTCTGCTACTTCACTATAGTAGCCATTGTTCCTGTGATTTGAGAATTTTATGCCAATCTTCTGGTGACAACGGAAAATCACATTTATGTTCGAGGTAAGCAAGTTTAATTTACTCGAAGAAGAATCAAAGAACTTTATGGACTAAGAAATGCATTTCATTATGAGTATGCTACATTTGTGATGACTAATTCATCACTTGATGAAGTAATAGCCTATCTCACTGATGGAAGAGGAGAATGGAAAATTAAAAATAATCACAAAGTAAATTTCTCCACTTCCATGTTAAATGTTAAATTTAAGGCAAGACATTACTTCATCCTTGCAAAGTGGCTTCCAACTAATCACCTGAGCGAAGTAACTAAAGAAAGAGAAGTGTTGAAATTCTGCATTCAATAAATGAAAGAAGTTGATATTGGTGCTCTTATTGTGCATAATGCTCAGAGCATTGCTAGAAGTGGGACAAGTAGTGATTTGAGATATACCACCCTAATTTTCACTTTATGTGAACAATCAAGAGTAGAATTTGGTAGACATGAAGAAATGTTGCAACCACTAAAACCTATTAGAAAACCCGCTGTGCATAATTTTGAATCATTTGCTGGATCTAGGAGTGGAAGTAGTGATAGACCCTCTACATCAGCTGTAGGACCATCTACTTCTGGTTCTGTTTCACTTGAAAATATTATGGAGCAGTTAATGACTCAACAATAAGATCTTATAACAATGCAAAACATAATAGAAGCTAGAAATGTCTACAATGATGAATTTAAGCAAAAAAGAATCCAACACGACGTTGCATATGAAGAGGCAATGATTATATTTTTGAGGGGTGATCATACAGTAGAGTTTTCTATGCCCCAACTTCACGCCTTATGTACAAGAATAAGAAGAAGAAGAAAAGGAGGAAAAAGAGGAAGAGGAGGATGCTGAAGAGTAAATTTTATTTAGGTTTAGTTTGTTTTTATGTTCTATTGTTGATGGTATAAATTGGAACAATTTATGTGTTTAGTTTGTGGACCTATTGAACTAGTATATTTAATAGTAAATTGCAGACTTTTATTTTTCAGCATTTTTAATTGTTTTAGTTTACTGTTTATGTCTTTAATTTATCTTTACTTAGGAAATCCTTTGATATTTTATATCATTTAAAGCTTTAAAGCCTGTACTTTTTTATGTTAGCACTTACAAAATATCAAGAGCCAAGTTTCATATTCCGACTCCTCTACATATTAGTTTTATTCTTATGCATTTACTGTGTTCTTTCACCAACAATTTTTTTGTACTACAAACTTTGCTTTTCATTTAAAAACTGAAGTTTGGGGGGAAAGAGAAATTTTCTTAAAAGAAGTGAACTAAATTTTATTTCTCCTCAATTAACTATACCTTTAAAATTAATTTAACATGACCATGGATAGTAGTGTTTAACCATTAAATAATTATATTTTTTTGTAAATATTATGGTAATTTTAAGCAAAAAACTTTAATAATGTAGTTCAATTCTAGAGTTAAGATTTTTAGTATGAAAAAATAAGATTATGTTTTTATATTTAAAGTAAAGGAAATTGTATTTTTGAAGTATTAAGAATCTTAGATTTTCATGTAAGAAAAAAAGAATGAAACTTAATGAAAAATCTTCAAAGCTAATATGAATTTATAAAGTGAAGGAAGGTAAAAATTTTTGAATTTAAGAAGAGGATAGTGAAGTTCAAATTTATTAAAGGTTATTCATATATAGTAATCCTCACATAAAAAAGAGAAGAAATGAAAAGAAAGGACTGACAACGATCTTATAGAAAAAGAAAAAGAAAAGAAAAATATATTAGGAGAAATTTCAGGAGATGCCTAATAAAAAATTGGCACTTGAATCAACTTGAGGAAAAATGCTTTATTACATTTTCTAAACTTGTATCTGAGGATTAGCATCCTTACTCTTAAACTTGATTACTATGTGTTCTTATACTTAGTTTTAACCTAAGTTATTAAAAGTTTTTCTTATGTTATATTATTACATTTATTGAAACAAATTATAGAAGTTTATAATTTAATCTCTGTCATAAGTTATATTTTTATGTAGTAAAAGGGTCACTTGGGGACAAATAACATTTAAGTTTTGGGGATTTTGATACACCAAAAATAGTGTATTATTTTATGTATACATTTTATGCTTATTTTGGTGATATTACATTTTAAAAAAGGGTGTTTTCATATTTTTGTTGTAGGTATATCAATTTTAGGCATTTAAAGCAAAAAGTAGCATAAAGGAGGAAATTTGGAGCCAAAATGGAGATTTTCATGATCCTGATGCCAGAGGCACCAGATTGACACTTGAGATGTCATTTTCTAGAGAGCTAGTACCAGAGACACTAGAAACTAGCTCTAAAGGCACCATTTTATAGAGAAGCGGTGCCAAAAGAGCTAGAATTGGCGCCAAAAGCGCCATAATCCAGAGAACAATGTAGACTTCATTAGGCTGGCGCCAAAACTTGTGCCAGAAGCACCAGAGACGAATTAAGGAGTAAGGTGGTTCATGACTATTTTTGAGTGGTTTTTGAAGGCTCCAAACAATTCAAATGTCCCATGAAGTGCTTCAATGCATCTAGACACTTTGGAAAGCTCTTTAATGAAGAGATATGTCTTTTGGATGAAGGGGCTTGTCTCTTGGTGTTAAAAAGTGTGACTTTTGGGGGAAAAATTGGAGGGAATTTTTAATTCCTTTGGAAAGAAGGATTGCACTAATTAAAAAAGGAGAGAAGTCTAGAGAAGAGAGGGGGGCTTGAGATTGAGAGAAAGATTTTGGCATGAGAGAGAAGTCTTGGAGAAGAGAGGATTTTCTTTTAGGGTTGAAAGAGGAGAGGAAAGGTGAGAGATTTCTTCTTCATTACACTTCAAAGAAAGAATTGAGTGTGATTGTAAAGAGAGAAAGTGCTTAAAGGGAACTTCTAGGGATTTACTTAGGAAGTAGTGTGAGATAAGTTGTGTTCTTTTCTTTCTTTGTTTTGTAAACATATTTTTATATATGAAATTTGTGTTTTGTTGTACTCTTCTCATGAATTCTGAGTAGTCTTTCTTATCTTGCTCCCTAATATAAGATATGGTTTTGTGAAGAATTAGTTTTATTTTGTAAGTTTTTAAATATCAATAAATTGTGATGATTCAAACTCTGATCTTCATTTACTTTTCGATCTGGCCAATTGAAAGGTTAAAATTTGTTGAGAAACATATGATCCGAAAGGGCTATGCTTTCTACAACAAAGTAAGAGTCACATTCAATTTTATGGGTGAGATTGTAATCCATGGGGTTAGCTGTAAATAAATAGGGAAATATACTTTGATAGCCGCAGAATTAGAGATTTTAAGGTGAAATATTAAAATCCCCAATTATGTCCAGAGCACTGGTGTGACAGCTAGTGTCCTCTCAACCAACCACAGATTTAGCGACCAAAATCTAAATTAGTCTATGCTTTTTATGCACTCTCATAGGGTAAAGAATAAGATTGCTCATATTTGACACAATATAATTTTATATGTATTTTAAATGATTTTAGTTTCTTCACGCTCCATAAACTCATTCTAAAGGGGAAAGATGCTTTCTTAAATTTTCATTCTTCGTTTCAAAACTTTGTTTAGTCTTTATAAGTTTATTTTTGAAGTTTAGCAATTAGTTTAGTTAACTTAGTTCTTTTAACTGCATTTTATTTAGCGCACATTAATTTTACTTTAGATTCGTTTTTCTTAATTAAGTTTTATAGTTTAAATATTGTGTTTGACGTTATAACCATAAGAATTTCCAACTCACGGTGGGATTGATACTCAGGACTTCATTAGAACCCCTTATTACTTGAGCGATATGTATACTTGCATTATTATTACAAGGTTTGACAGCTTAGAGATTTTAAAAGATAAAATTACTTATATTGAATATATTTTTATTGAACTGCATATTTACAATTAATGTTGTTGTGTTTGTATTGTAATATTGAAAGATATTTACAACGCACATCACAGAAATCAACCACGTATCACTCTCTAATGTGAATTATTGTGTTTCTTAGATTTTTTTCTGCTATTGATGTTTTTGATTGTATTGGGTTTTGATCAGATCGTTTGGCATCTGATCTCCTTGATGTTGTTTGTTTTGATCAATTATTTTTTGTGCTATTGAAGTTTTTTATTGGATTGTGTTAACTTGTGTTTTCATTCTCATTGGCTTCTTTTATTTCATCAAATGAGAGGTTTACATAGAGGGGAATCCAAAAAGAGTGTCGTTCCAAAATATGAAAGGGTCCTATTATTTATATATGGTAGGAGGACAAAAGCTAAAATAATAATGTTATCCTTGTTTAAAGGGGAAAGTATAGGGCATTCAGGTTTTTTGTTCGTCAAAGCTTATTTTTTAGGAGCTCATCAGTCGACCATCAGTGGGTTGGTTTGTTACCAGTGTGGTGGCCGACAGATTGGTTAGTCGGTTGCTTGTGGGTGGCCGATTGGTTGGCTGGACGATTGCTTATGGGTGGTCGGATAGTTGGCTAGTCGGATGCCTGTAGGTGGCGAACTAGTTCGTCAGTCAATCAGTCATCACATAAAAAGTGGTGATTGGTCTTTCAGTCAGTTAGTTCTCCCTTGAATGGTAGTAGTTGGTAGATTGGTCATCCACTAGAGGGTAATGCTCAGTCAGTCGTCCACTAAAAGGTGCTAGTCAGTTAATTGGTCGGTCGTCCCCTAAATGGTGGTGGTCTTTTGTTTTTCTGCATTATTTCTCTTAAGATGGAAGCTAAATATCTTTTGTTGGTTTGTTTGGTGTAGTTAGATGGCCGGTCTGTGCTTTTTGGTTGAGATGTTTTTGAATCTATTCTTTGATTAGTTGACTTGTCTTCATTGCTACGGTGTTGTTTTGGAGCTATTTTGTGTTTCTTTTGCAGGTTTGATTGATGATGCTAGATCAGTCGACCCGCCTTCATTTGCCGAGTAGTTGGCATGTCTTCGTTTGCTAAGGAGTGTTTTAGAGTTGCTCTCTGGAGTAAATTATTATACTTCTTGGATCGTTTCTGTGCTCTAGAAGTTTTTTATTGTATTAGGTTTTGATGAGCTCTTTTGACGTCTAATATCTTTTAAGTATTCTTTATCTGATATTTTTTATGTGGAGCTGTAATTCCTTTTACGTTCGTGATAAAATTAGGAGATCTGGAATATCACAGCCAAAAAGGTGATAATAAAAAAAAATAAACTAAAAAAGTCTAACCTGTTCACCTAAATAAACACTTTCCGGGCTTTCCCGCATGCGACGAACAGCCGCATAGAACCCAGTACCCATGGCCGCTGGGCCGGCTGGCGGTCTAGGTCTGCATTCCAAAATTTCAGCGGCATATCTTTTGCCGCAGATGTTATTGTTCCGATTAACGCGCTGGAACTCAAGCGTGGCAACGGCGCTATCCCGCTGACTCCGCTTCCCTTGCTACTCTAGGACGACCGTGCTTCCAGTGAGTCAAACGACTAAAATTTCCACCATTATTATCTGCTCTGTCTTCTTCTACGCTACTCCCCTCCTTTTCTTCCATCTTTTTGGTTTGATCTGCTGTTGCCTCTTGCTTCGACCTCCAGCCTCGTCTTCCGAACTCCACATCTATGCTGGGGATGGATTGGTGGCTGTTAGGGCATCGCAAGGACCTTCGGCAGAGAACCTAAACTGTAAGATTTGAATGTTCAGGTTTTTGCTTGTGGAGTGCGAATTCTTATGATTCTTCCCTAGTATTGTTTATTATTATCCATCGATTTAGTACGCGCCACGTTTTTGCACGGTAGTTTCTAGCTCTTTCATTACGACATGAATCCCGAACGTGAATTGTTTTCGGTTTAAGATGGTTAGCATGAGGGGACTAGGGTATGGATACGTTCTGCAAAATCAGTAATCATACGACGTCTGAATTTGGACGATTTTCCTTTATGTCTTCATCCCTTCCACGCTTGTATTTTTGAGATGCGGTTGGGTGGAAGTAAAGGCCTTGGATTATGGAGATTCCCACTGAATAATTGTTTTTATAATGATTGGTATGTTCTGCACTATACTATAGCTAACTTATTCTCAAAAAAAAAATCTTGCACATGTGGAAGAAGTTTGTTCGTAATGATTGTCAATCCTCAAATTGAGCAGATCTCGTTTATTATTCTTCATTCTCTTTCCAACAAGAAGCTTTACTCTTTGGCTGGATGTCTATTCTTTTTGTTTCCTTGGGCCGGTGTTTAAGGTTCAATTAAGATTTATCTCTTCTATCGTACAGGTCATGGATACATGCAAACATGTTGCTGCATATACTACAACTTCAAATGATCCTTAGACGTTCAAATTTGATGTTTTTTATGTTTCCATGTTTAAATGATCTTTCCACGTTTTTTTCTTTCATAGTGATTGCAAGCATATGACATAACATTACTTCTTTTAATCCCCAATGGGAGGACAAGCTATACTAAGTGAAGAGAAACCCATAAATAATTCCAGGAAATAAAATATATAATGTAGATTTTGGTGAAACATAAATTCATGTGTCAGTGAGAAAGGGTGCAGAAGCAACGTAGATGGCCATTGTCAAGACCTTTCAATCATAATTTTTTTTAATAGTTGCTCATAATTCCACATATTTCATAATTAATTCTTTTTTTGGCATTGCAATTGCTGTTAAAAATTAGGTAACAGTTTGCAGGGAAAGTTGAGGTAATAAGCTGTTGTTGAAAAGCTTGTTGTCTTTTGTTTGGTAGACACACTTTAGAATTACCGTTCTCCTCAACCCTCAAGCCCGTGAACTTGGATGGGGATCAAAGGTGAGTGTGATGGTGAACAGGGTTGCAGAGGCGGCAAAGAAACATGTTGCATAATGCAATGTAGATGTGTATAGGTGAAACGAGACCAAAATGGTAGCATGAGCGACGATGCAGTTCAAGGTGCTTGCATCTTGGATTATGTAGATGTGATGATTGACGGGTGGTCCATCACTGCTTAGTTGGATGATGTCATAAGGCGATAGCATAGACGGGTTTTGATGTCAAGCTACACAAATGATGCATTGGGGTTTGTTCATGGACAGAATGATGATAAAATGAATGTGGGTGTGATGAGATGCATAGGCATGGCAACATTGAGGGCTTGTGCAAATGTTTAGTGGGGTGGCTTGTCTGATCACTTTCAAGAGGGGAGCTTGCATTATTGGACCATTAAAAAAGGGGAACCTTTGCTGGAAATGTATAACATGAATGATGAACTACACATGATTTTCCCCATTTTGAGAGTTAGAATTTATCAGACAACATAATGCAACTGCACTACTAGGAGGACTTGTTGATTGAGGAATTTGAAAAGATTCTCTACTTCCAAGTGCTGAATCATGCAATAAGTTTTATGATACCGAATCCATTTTTCTTCATCTTTTCCTTCTTTTTTTCCATTTTCTCTAAATGTATTTCTGTTCAAGTGAAACCCATGAAACAACAGGGTCAATTTGGGACTTGGCATGCCAAAAAGGTTGGGGAAAAAATGTGAGACCACTACAAGGCAATTCAAATTTACTTATCCCGGTCCTTCTTTTTTCAGTAAATTTTCTGTAGCAGAATTTTGTTATAATAGAAGCTTATGAAGCCTACATCTTTCCAATATATTAAATTGTTACATAAGATAGGGTACAGGATCATCCACTGCAAGTGTTATTGTGGAACCTATATGATGATTTTAATGGGGAAACTCTATCTGTATGCGGAGTCCTCCAAGCAGATGAAAACTGAGATATTTGAACTAATTTAAGGAAGGGATCTGATTTTATTGGATAGGTTTTTGTGTATTTATTGAAGTCAGTCATAGTCAAGCAATAAGTGATACAAGAATGTGATCAACCACTTCAAAATAATTGATTTCAAAGCATACTTGTAGAAAGCTGAGGGAGATAGAACTCCATGGATAGGCAATAAGGAACAAATTATTCTATTTCAGCTAAACTGCTTGGTGAACGATAAAAGATTCGTTCACTAAGTTAATGAGCCGAACACAAACATTTTTTTTGCGCTTGATATATAAACGAGTGGAACACAACTTGTTCGTTCTTGTTCGACTCGTCTTGGCTTGAAATAATTAAACTATATATATATATATATATATATATATATATATATATATATATATAATTGATGAATGGTATTTTTAAAAAATTTAATTGACTACAAGGCTAAAAAAATTTATAATCAATCAAATATAGTAATTTAAAAATAAAATAAAAATATATTAATTTATATTTAAATGTTGTTTTAATATAAATAATAAGATTTAAATCTCATTCTAACTCTTAGCATTCTACGGTTGCATGACTAGGGTTGTCAAAATGATTAATTGTTCTCGAACAAATCGTGTTCGGCTCGCTAAACAAATGAGCCGAACAAGAGCACTTTTTTTTTTGAAATATAAATGAGCCGAACATGAACAGTGCTATTTTTTAACGAGTCAAACACGGCTGAGCCTGAGCTCTTTTAACGAGTCAAACACGAGTTGAGCCTGAGCTCGCTCGTGTTCGACACATTTACACCCCTAGTTCTATAGTGTTCAACGATCTACTTTTGCAGGGCATTAGAGTACTTTTTGATTAACAAATAATGTTATAGTACGGAAAATATATCATAATAGAGGGTTCAAAGGTAAGATATATTATTTTTGCTTAAGATAGGTGGAGCGAAGACATTACCTTTTTTTTAGCAGTGTTTTGAAAAAATATAGTTGAGGCATTATAAGATTTAAGGCTATTAATTAACTAATTTAGACCTGCTATTTTGAAAGTTTGATGGTGTCATGTTCCAGAGGAGATGGTGATGGATTTTGTTATGAGAATTGTTAGAAAGTGAACACACTTGATTTTAAGAGATAGTTGATATCATTGAATTTAATGGTGATTTTAATGATAGGGGAGGGTTTTGAGTTGGTGGGAGGAGATTGAGATGTCATGAAACTTGTGAGAGAACGCAAAGTATAGGAGATTTAAATTAAATCATGAAACCAAGATAGTCCAATAATGGCATTAGATTGATTGTAGGCATGGTTAAGGATGGTAATCTTGTGATGGAGTAAGAAGCAATGATTGAAGCTACTATATGTATTGACATTACCATTTGGTGTAATGTAAGGTAGATGATCGAGTGGTGAGGGTAGGGGACGAGCGAGCGTGAAACAATGTGAGTGCAAACATGTGCAATTAGCGGGGCGAGCGTGCGCAACATTGATTGCGGGAATGATGTGTTACGAGATATACCGGTTGTGGTATTTATATAGAAATAGAAGAATGATCTTTGACGAAGAAAGCGAAAAATAGTACGAGAAAATTCACACAAGAAAATAGTAACACAGCGGAACACACAGATTTACGTGGTTCGGCAAATTTACTACATTCATGGAGTTGCAGAGGATTTTACTGCTTGAGAAATTTACACCAATCGTCGTCTCGACTTACAAGAGGAATCTCTCACTTCGTTGTTCTATCTTCTTCTTCTCTCTCTCTTCTTCTCCCTCTACACCGACATAAACCGAAGAAGCCTTACACCAAGATACACCGAAGAAGATAAACTTACAAGAGAAATAAAATCAATTTCCCTTCTGCCACAAGCTACTAAGAAGAAGCCAAGGGAGAACAATCTTCTTCTTTTTCTTTCTTCTTCCGTCTGCCGCAAGGAACTACTTCTTGCACTTTCCTTCCACTGTCCCGAGGAAACCCGAAGAAGAACGCCAAAAATCGTGACTCCTAAAACTGAAGGAGAGCCGTGCAATACTTTTTATCACGAACAGGAGGGGAGCGAAGGGATGCTTCGCTTCATAACAGAGGAAGGCGAGAGCGGTTGACGCCTACGATTTGTGAAGACAAAGCTTCGCTTGCGTGGGAGCAGGTGGAGGCGCTGATTCACGGAAACAACGGAAGCTTCGCTTCGGTTCGCGATCAGGATGCGGGAAATCAGACTCCAGGTTAACATGATTAACTTTGAGTGACATCATAGCATGATGAGCGGCTTGGGACACCATGAGTGGAAGAGTGTAGTGGTGGAAGTGAGTGCATGGAGTAGAATTTGGTCAAAACTTTTTTAATATTTTGTTGAGTGAAAATATATTTCTCTTTCTTATTTAGTAGATTGGTTTCGTGTCTATAATTAGGGAGCTATTGTATAATATTGAGTGAAAAGATGTTTATTTATCTAATTCAGTAGATTAATTGCTTCTTTATAACTAAAGAATTGATACAGTGTCTTAAAAGCCACTCAATTAAATATGATTTATCAGGAAACTTTCTTAGAACATGCTAACACTAACATTTAAAATCAAAGGATAATCATAAGTAATATCATAAAATGAAAGAAATTAGTGTCCATCATTTACCACTATTAGAAAACTGAGCTACAAAAATAAGTTGGTGAAAGAATTGATCAGTAAAGCTTTTGAAAGGGGGCATACCTAAATTGTACTAAACTAAATTTAGTATTGATTTTTAGGCGTAACATGCCTTGCCAATCTTTGCTTGGAGAATAAAACTTCAATGCAAGAGATATTAGGGCCTTATTGTACTTCGTCACCATTGTTACCATAATCATGCAAAATCAGAAGTTTTATTATACAAAATATAGTATGATTATGTGACAATAATTTTTCTTTTATAATATTTTTTTTGCTAGCAAATGTGCTTGATATAGTCATGCTAATTTGTGCTTTTACTTGGCTATATTTACTTACAAATTTATAATATTCTCATACAGAAATATGAGTTTTGAGTGAGTGGCCATGGAATGGTAAATCGCCATTCATGATAGGTTTCTTTATGTGCCTTCCATATTCTAAAGGTCAAACCTTCAAATTGATACAGTAAAAAAATAAAGAAAATTGTTGTTTTGAAAGCATTTAATTTGAAGTTGATTTTCATTGATATTATGTGGTGTTGATCAAATTTTTTTTCCATCATCGATGTACTCTTCTATAGTTGTCAAACTTTTTAAATCCATTTGTGCTATATTTGTATTTAACATATTTTAGTATATAACTAGTAGTAGATCCATCCACCCTCACATAACTTTATTTTTAGCATTGTCTAACTGACCTTATTTCATAAGATGTACAAGCAATTTTCTATTATTTATTAAGGATTAAGCATTATTTCTTTTTGCTTTTAAGGTTTTTTGTTTTGAAAAATTTGGTGAATTGAAATGCTTTTACTTCACAATTTTATAACATATGTTTGATTTGAATGTAGTTAATAGGAAATTGAATATACGTAATGACAGAGGTTTTTTTCATTGACAATTATTTTCCTATTATTAGTGAAAAATTGAAATAAAAAGCTTATTGCTTCATCAGCGTCACATGCTCCCTTCTCATCATCAAACTTGCCATCATTATTAGAAGTGTTAACTTTTTGGTGATTTTATGAATCTTTATTTTCTATTATTTATTGTTGAGTGTTGTATAAGTTTTTAAACTCATCCTTCACAAACCATTTTTAGCTTCCATGCACTTTTCCTTTCTTTTTAGTCTTCTAGCATTGATTTTATCTCCTTGTATGGTTAGTGCTTTTTTATTATTCTAGCACTGTAGATGTCCAACATCTAACCCAGCCAACATCATTATTAGGGTTTTCCCTTCTTTTTAGTCTTCTAACATTGTTTTTACTTCCTTGTCTAGTTGGGCTTCTTAATCCTTCTACAGCTGTAGATGTCTAACACATAACCCACCCAAGTCTATTTACAATTACCTTTAGTAGAAGTTACTTCTATTCATTCTTTAATATAACCATTCCTTAGCTTATACTTTCTAATTTTGTCATACATTTATCTTAACATTTTTATTTATGCCACACTTAATTTAGATATCAATGAATCTCTTGTACCACAATATTTGAATTCATATGTCGCTAGCCTGATTGTAGTTTTATAAAAATCATCATTAAAATTCTTCATGATATAATTTTATTGGATAATACTTTTGAGGTGCTTATCGATTTTAACCAGCCAAATTTAACTTTTTGGAAATTATATTGTTATATACATTTTTATTATTATGCATAATAGATCCAAGTTATTTAAACCTATTACACTTATGTGTCACTTTATCTTCTAAGATTTTTCATTGATGATTATTAATATGACAATCACACACTAAAATTTATAATAAAATAAATCATTGCACCACTAATTCCTTTTTTTTTTTCTTCGAAATATTTTCTCTTTTGTTCTAATTTTTATTTATTTTGGTGGATATGTCTCACCGATTTGAACTCTATCATTTGTGAAAAAACATGCAATGATGTCTAAAGTACACTATAGTTTGTCTAACATAAGTGTCTCACAAGTAAAAGTAATGTCTAAAGTACACTATAGAATAACCACGAGTCTAAGTTTCACTCCTCAACTAAAGCGTAAACACACTTTTAATCCTCAACCAAATCATGAATATTTGTTTTACTCAACTAAAACATCCCTGATTTGTTTATTCAATTGAAGCATTCTCCTTAACACCCTTCGAATAAGGTGTCTCAAAGTTATTAACTCCCAAATATTGCTCTGCCATTGATTGTCCCATATGATATTAAAAAATTTCAACCAATATGCACATAGAATCCTCATTTAAGACCCTAAAGTCCATATCGTCTTGACTTGTAAGTCTGCATATAAAATTATGGAAAGTTACAGTTAATACAAATATTTTTTATGGAATGTGTTGACATATCTCATAGTATGACCTATTTCATTTTTCATACACATAATGCTCTTTCAATTACACTCCGTGATGATGAGTGCCACATGTTAAATAATTCAATTCTATTTTTAACCACTCTGCTGCATTCAAAATAAAAAATGTGATTTCGTAATGGGAAATGACTTTAAGAAACTGTGTTGCATGGGATATTTGGAATCGACAAGATAATATTTCCTTGGATAGTACAAATATTTAGATACTACAACAAATTAAATTTTCTATAATTTCAATAATGTACTAAACGAGAGGTGGCATTGAAAATTTATATTCACGACTCCAAGCTCAAATTTGAATATTCAATTAGCATGAGCACTGTCTTCTTATCCAGCCATTAAGAAGTTAAATCACATGTTGAAGTCACAAATTGCTAATATATTCAGTGTTGGGGACCCACAATGACCAATGTACGCAATGTTGTCATTGTTTCTGACATTTTCATCAACATGTGCTCCATCAATAGATCATATACAAGCTTTTTTGAATGTTTAATCATAAAATTTATTTTTAGTGAAACAAGAATGCCAAATAAAAAAAATTATATTTTGTACATTGAAAAATGACACGTATTTGAAATCGTTATGTATTTCTTTTGGTGTTTGCCCAAAAATAGGATCTAATAGTTTGACTATTTTGGATGACAATCTTACCAAAGAATTAAGCCCAATATTAAAATATTTGCTAGTAGTCTCAGTGTAGAGTTGAAATCACTCGAAGTAGCATTCATCGACTCATTATGTGACAATAGGTATAAAATAGCGACCAATATTTCTCCAGGTGTAAATCTGGATGGTCCATGCAAATCATGAGGATTTTGCAATTCATCCAACAAATGACATAAAATTTGTTTTGACATTTAGAGCATGTTATGAATTATGTCTTGATGACTTTCAAGGAGTTCATCAATTCATTTGTCACCTACCGAGGAGAATGTGATGCATGGGAACTCATACAAATAATTTTGGTAGTATTCATTGATGAGACATATTATAGTTGCCAAAATTATTATTTGTTGTACTGTCTATACTTCATGATGTATGTGGTAATGATTCATATTGTCTGCTTCAATTACAATACCTTTTGCTTGATGTTCTTATGTGTTGATGACTTGTTTAGCTGGGTTACAAAAATTTTTATTTCATGAAATATGTCTGTTATTTGTTGAATGGAAAAAAAAATGTAAAATATGGGAAAGATTATAACGTACGATGTAAAAAACAATTTTTTGCTTATTTATCAAATGAATTTTTGCTTATTCCATGAACTTCAAATACTGAGTTAATTTGAAAGATTATATGTCCAATGCTGTCTTGTTACATAATAGCTATTGAATGGGCCTCTTTTTCATTAACTCAGTGTTTGAAGTTAATGGAATTTTCAGTTGACAATAATATTGTCCATTTTTTGATACAGTAAAAAAATAAAGAAAATTGTAGTTTTGAAAGCATTTAATTTGAAGTTGATTTTCATTGCTATTATGTGGTGTTGATCAAATCTTTTTCCTTCATCGATCTACTCTTCTATAGTTGTCAAACTTTTTAAATCCGTTTCTGCTATATTTGTGTTTAACATATTTTAGTATACAACTAATAGTAGATCCATCCACCCGCACGTAACTTTATTTTTAGCAATGTCTAACTGACCTTATTTCATAAGATGTACAAGCAATTTTCTATTATATATTAAGGATTAAGCATTATTTCCTTTTTGATTTTAAGGTTTTTGTTTTGAAAAATTTGGGGAATTGAAATGCTTTTACTTCACAATTTTATAACATATGTTTGATTTGAATGTAGTTAATAGGAAATTGAATATACGTGATAACAAAGAGATTTTTTCATTGACTATTATTTTCCTAATTCTACCTTCTCATCATCTAACTTGCCATCATTATTAGAAGTGTCTTAACTTTTTGGTGATTTTATGAATCTCTATGTTCTATTTTTTCTTGTTGAGTGTTGTACAAGTCTTTAAACTCATTCTTCACAAACCAATTTTAGCTTCTATGCATGTTAACTTGGGGTTTTCCCTTCTTTTTGTCTTCTAACATTGATTTTATCTCCTTGTCTGGTTGGTGCTTTTTTATTCTTCTACCACTGTAGATGTCCAACATCTAACCCAGCTAACATCAAAACCTAAATTCTCACCATCAATTAGAACTGAAACTATTCTTCATCAATCAAATAAATGGATGAAAGTGAATTGTTCTTTACCATTTTAACTTCTATTTCCTTTTCAGTTTTCTTTTAATTCCCATAAGCCAAACATGCCCTTGTTATTGAGTGATAATCTGTCTTGTAACCATGAATATTATTTTGTGGCAGAATAGATATATTGATTGTGTTCTTAAGTAATGGAAGAATGCTGGGATGGAAGCTATGACCCCAGTAGGCACTCTGACGAAAGCTGTCATGAAAAGCTGCACGTCGAGCCTATTTATGAGTCATTTCTCTGTCCACTGACAAAACAAATCATGCGAGATCCTGTTACCATAGAAAATGGGCACACTTATGAGAGAGGGGCAATTATGAAATGGTTTAGGGAGTGCAGGGACAGTGGAAGGAGGCCTGTTTGTCCATTAACATTACAAGAATTGACTAGCACGGATTTAAATCCCAGCATTGCTCTGAGGCATACCATTGAGGAATGGACACAAAGAAATGATGCTGCTCAACTTGACAATGCTTGCAGATCCTTGAGCCCTGGTTGCTCAGAAAGTGATATTTTACAAGCATTAGATTACATCATAAGAATTTGCCATAAAAGCAGGTTGAATAAGCATGCTGTGCGAAATGCGGATCTAATCCCTATGATCTCAGATATGCTAAAAAGTACTAGCATAAAAGTACGCTGCAAATCCCTGCAAACTCTTTGTGTAGTTGCTGAAGATGATGATGAAAATAAGGTTGTCTAAGGATTGCTGCTATTTTCTTTTTGTTGACTATCTGCACAATTTTTACTATACTTTTTACAAAGTTTCTCTTATTCTGCAGGAAGTTATCGCCGCAGGGGACACTGTTCGGACAATTGTGAAGTTTCTATCACATGATCACTCTCAGGAGAGAAAAGAAGCAGTGTCCCTGCTTTTTGAACTTTCGAAATCTGAATCTCTTTGTGAAAAGATCGGTGGAGTCAACGGAGCTGTACTTATATTGGTTGGTTTGGCAAGTAGTAAGTCAGAAAATGTCTTGACTGTTGAGAAAGCTGAAAGGACATTGGAGAATCTGGAGAAAGATGAAAAAAATGTGAGGCTAATGGCTGAAAATAGCAGGCTAAGACCCCTTCTGACACGATTGCTTGAAGGTGGTTCTTTTTCCATGTTATCTGCTTTTGGGTAGTCCACCTGAGTTCATGTTTAAAGGAAATCATCATATGTGAAATGCTAAGTTGTGGCCTGTTTCTTTTCACATTGACCTTTTTTCTGTTCATCATATGCTTTTTTCCTGTAGCTTTATGGTTTTTAAATTCATGTTTCTTTATATGGGCAAGCACTTTTTTTGTAATTTATGTAGTTTGATGTTTTTGTTTACAGTATAAAATTTCTCTCATCTAGCCAATTTGTTTTTTTTCTGTATGAACTCCTATTCAGTAGGTTATTTCCGAAGTATTTGTCAACTTATGAAGAATTCGTTGATATGCTGGTTGACCTTTGAGCCAGATTATGTGATCATGAAAATTGGCTGCATTCTTGATTCATACTTTTTATTTTCTTTTTTATTTTTCTGACATAGTTTTTTGTCTTCTGTTTTGTTTTGCAAATGCATTGATGATGTTTACCTTCTAAAGAATCTTGTTTGTCTTTGACATAGGCCCACCTGAGACACAGCTGTCCATGGCTGCATACTTGGGGGAACTTGTTTTAAGCAATGATGTCAAGGTGTTTGTAGCCCAAACAGCTGGCTCTGCCCTTGTTGATGTCATGAAGTCGGGTAGCAAGCAAGCTGTTGAAGCTGCACTTAAGGCACTGAATCAGATCTCATCACATGAGGCAAGTGCAAAGATACTCATCGAAGCTGGAATCCTTCCTCCTCTTGTCAAAGACCTCTTTACTGTTGGCACTAACCAGCTTCCAATGAAACTGAAAGAGGTGTCTGCAACTGTTCTTGCTAATATTGTTGCGTCAGGTGCCGGTTTTGAATCTATCCCACTTGATTCAGGTCACAAAACTCTTATCTCTGAGGATGTTGTCCACAATCTTCTCCATCTCATCAGTAATACGGGCCCTGCAATTGAGTGCAAGCTCCTTCAGGTGCTTGTCGGGCTCACAAGCTCTTCCACAAGTGTCTTAAACATTGTTTCTGCCATCAAGAGCTCAGGTGCTACCATCAGTTTCATACAGTTTATTGAAACCCCTCAGAGAGACATTCGCATGGCTTCCATAAAGCTGTTGCATAATATATCTCCTTACATGGGGCAGGAACTCTCAGATGCACTACAGGGCACTGCTGGCCAGCTTGGTAGTTTGATTAGAGTTATTGCAGAAAACAATGGGATTACAGAGGAGCAAGCAGCTGCCATCGGGCTCTTAGCTGAACTTCCTGAGAGGGATTCAGGTTTGACCAGGCGGCTTCTTGCTGAAGACGCCTTCTCTATGATGATTTCTAAGATTTTAAAGATCCGGCATGGGGATATTCGTGGCAACAGGTTTGTCACCCCTTTTCTTGAAGGGCTGGTCAGGGTTGTCTCTCGGATTACCTATCTTTTAGAGAGTGAATCTGGGATTGTAGGCTTTGCTCAGGAACATAATCTCTCAGCCCTATTTACTGATCTCCTTCAAACAAATGGGATAGATAAGGTACAGATGGCTTCTGCTATGGCACTGGAGAATCTTTCACAGCAATCAAAAAATTTGACAAGAATACCAGAGTTCCCCGAACCTGGTATATGTGCTTCAATATTTCCGTGTTTCAGTAAACAAACAGCTGTGGTTGGGCTTTGCCGCATCCATCGTGGTCACTGTTCTATAAAGGAGAGCTTCTGCCTTCTGGAAGGTAAGGCAGTAGAGAAATTGATTGCTTGTCTGGACCACAATAATGAGAGAGTGGTGGAGGCAGCACTGGCAGCGCTCTGTACTCTTCTTGATGATGGAGTGGAAATTGAGCAAGGAGTACTTGTTCTTTATGAGGCGGATGGCATCAATCCAATTCTCGAGGTGCTGCAGGAGAATCGGACAGATGTTCTCAGGAAGCGAGCTGTGTGGGCGGTGGAGAGGATTCTAAGAACAGAGGACATTGCTTATGTAATCTCAGGCGATCAGAATGTGGGAACAGCCCTGGTTGAAGCTTTCCGTCATGGGGACTATCGAACTAGGCAGATCGCAGAACGGGCATTGAAGCATGTTGACAAATTGCCTAACTTCTCTGCAATATATCCCAAGGTTGGGGGTTGATTAGTCTGGTGAACATCTTACTTTGTCTGGTATGTATCTATAATATTTTTTTGCATAACTTTTTTCTTTGCTTGGGTCTTGGGTTACTTTGAATTTAGATTTGTTTTAAATTATGGCCAGATTCTCCCTGCTTGTTAATATGCTCATGATTTGTTCAAGCATTTTTCACTTGAGAATCAAAGTGATTGTTTCTTTCTACATCAGGAATGCCACTGATTTTAGTGAATAAGTGTACCAATTTCAATTTATAATCAGGCCAGCTGTTGAAATGCCTTTTAATTTCAGCGACTTTAAATCTCACTATTTAAGCATAATCTGTGGTTAAAAATGAGTTCTGATTCTTTGTTTGCTTTGAGATTAGTTAGACGGTATAGACTCACTTTTTCTTTTATGCTATGGTAAAAAATGAAGCATTTTTTGCTTAATTTGCACTTTGTGTTCATATATTATGGACATTTTTACCATTTTCAATATAGAAATACACATTATGTTTGGACTTCTACATGGACACTTGTCTTCCTGTTTACATGTTTGAAATTTTGACGCACTCGTTCTCATTTCTCTGCTATATGATTACTTCCTATATTTGCGTCCTTTTGTTTATAATCCATCAAATTGGGCTAGATTTTTATGATTCTCAGATAGTTTCAACTGCTCGCCATGATTTGTACTCCTTATTTTATTTTATTTTATATGCCGTGTTAAATTCTTACTATCAGGCCTATAAACTGGTTGAGCTATAGTGTGCTGAGGCTTGCCTCGTGTTCGACTCTTTTGAAATTAGCTTGTATTTGAATTTGCTCGTGAACAACGTTGGTGTTTAGCTTAATTTATTCTTTTTTGGCTCGATTTTGCTCAAAATTGTCTCGTTTAAGTCAAATAGAAAAATATAGTATGGTGTTGGATGCAAATCTACACCAATGCTGTGCAATAGAAAGTAAAAAATTACATGACGACATGAGTTGTTATGATTTAAATCTATATATAAATATATATAATATATTAGTATATAAATAATATATATAATTTCTTTATTTTGAGCTAAAACGAGCCGAACACAATCGAACAAGGTTTGTTCGTGTTTAGCTCGTTTAAAATTTGAAATTCGCTTTTTTACTTAACGAACGATACTTAACAAGCTGAACATGAGCTCTTCAAGAACAACGAGCTTTTTTGACCGCCCAACTTCCTTCTTCTATAGGCATAACTGTTAAAATCCTGTAGATTGTTTGGGGCAGCTTGAATTTTTTGAATGTACGGCTTCTATTAGAGTTGTATTGAAAACAGTTGCTCACAGTACTCAGGTGTATTACCGGCGTTTTGTTTCTTATACTATAAAAACTGTAGGCATGCTAGTTTTGGTCACTGTTGGGCATATTTATTTTGCCTTCTTTTGTTGTTTATCAGCAACTATACGAAAGCATGTTTCAGTTTTGCTAGAGAACGAAAAAGTTCTGAAACGGATCAATAAATTAGCCAATGTGAAATATCCTATGTACACGCATGCATATGCTAAACATTTAAATCTTTCATTGCTTCTTTCTGTCATCTAAAGTCATTAATGCTTAGCGTTGCATACTTATGGAATGAATCTAAGGTGCATGGGAGGTCATTTTTGAAGATCACAGTCTAAACGTAGGGCAGATAAAACCAGGTGATTTCTTGTTTGAGCCAGCTGTTTCCGATTATGGACAAGCTGATACGAACTTTTTCGTGAAATTAACAATAACTTTTTAGGAACATTGTACTTGTCTTAAGTGATTTTTCTCATTGCAAATATTTAGTCCAATTTCTTAGATGGCTATCGTAGGTGTTTCAATATCTTGGCACATGGAACATGCCGTGCTATTCAAATGTCTACTGGTTGGGCTGTTATGATTTTCAGAAGTATGGTTACGCATATGAAATAACAACTTAATAGGTGTGAAAATTTTACAGGAGAAAAATCGCTTAACTGAACTAGATGACTAATGCCAATTAATATGGTTTTGCTAAACATTAAATGAATTCCAAGGCCATTTAGAAATGCATGCGATATAGTGTTTGGGGTGGGCATTTGGGCATTTGGGTATTTGGTCTATGTGGAAGAATTTATTGATGAATTTACCAAATCAAAATTGGCCGAATCATGGGTAAAATCGATCCAAACCAAATTTAAATATGAATTAATTTATCCAACCATGTAATAACAAATGTATGTGTGTGTGTGTGTGTGTGTGTGTGTGTGTGTTTGTGTATAGTTTAATTTATCTCAATTTTTTGTTTTAACTCTTTTTTTAGTCGAATAAAAAAAATGCAAACCAAATAATCCTTTGAATAAAACAAAATAAATTGAATTAAATCAAAACAAATAATCCTTTAACCAATTCTCACCCATTCGTTATATATATATATATATATATATATATATATATATTAATCTCAAGAGCACGAATTATTTCGGTCCTCCGTGAGATTAAAGATAATAACAGAAAAACCGGACATGAGCTCATACACTCAACTATTGCCTGCTTACACGGAACTTAAGAAGGGTCAAATATACATCCTAGCTGAATGATAATTGCTACTTTGGGAGGCATGAACTGCATTACAAAATAAAAATTTTAAACCGCTTTAGTGATCAAAGAGGAATTCCCTTGAAATTCATGACTCATTCCGAAGTCAAAATTTATATGGCTGCACTTTATTTGGAGACAATCACAAATTTTAAGGTCAATTTGGAACTTAAAGTAACCGTCAAATTTGAAGATTTATGGGGAAGTTGCATACTTAGCACCCAATTCTTATGTTTTTACATGCCCAACATCTAAATTTTACATATTTTCATTTAAACCTCCCAAATAATTTTTATCACATGAAAAGTATGACCATTTGAAACTTTTAAAAGTGATACACTTTTTCATGATATATGTAAAAGTTGAAGAAGATTAGGTGTTAGATATATAAATACATAATAATTGAAGGGTATGTATGCAAATCATCTAAAATTTTTTTATTTAATCTATACTGACATACTGCGATTGCACATGAAGTATAATTTCCATCTATATATATATATATATCTAAATTTATGGCATTATATATGAATCTTTAGACAATATTATTTGTATTTCGACAAGTTCAATGGTGCCCAATGCAACCACCTGTGTTCCAGTTTTTTCGACGCGCAAGAAAAAACATAAGATCTTCACATTAAAATGCAACAGAATGAGTTTCACAAAAGTTAAAAGCTCTTTAGCCAATAGAAAATAGTCCACCGTTCTCATTATTTTAATTTATTCATCAGGAAAATTAATTCAGATGGCAGACTGATCAATAACACATTTGATAACACAAACCTAAAAAAGACAAAGATGACTAATAAAACTAATTCAAGCTTCCTATTGCATAAATGATATCAGGCTCCCGGTTCTGCTGGTAGCCTCTCCTGAAGGATCTTAACGCCCATGTACCTAGTTCATTCAAGAGTGTGTTAGTATGATAAAAAATGATACATTTACATACATGCCACCCAATTGCTATGCATTTACATATCTAACTTCTAAACTTTTCTTTTTAACATTAATACCACAATTTTTAACTCTTAAAAGTGAAATGCACTCACCTTTGCATGCATGTATGCAATTGATATTAAACTTTAGGTGTTAGATATGCAAATTACATAGCAATTGAGTGGCATGTTTGTAAATGTTTAATAAAACATTTGCACCTGGTAAATATTTCCTAGATATATATATATATATATATATATATATATATATATATATATATATATATATATATATATATATATCGAAAAAGACGATATGTAGATATTCATGTTTGTAAAAATTGTTTAAAAAATAATTTCAAAATTTTCTAATGCTGGTTTTCGTCTTTATATTATTTTATGTGTTTTAATTTTGTAAACATGAGGATTAAAAAAGCTTAATTTTAATAATGTTTTTAAATAATGTTGAGCTTAAGGCCATCATAGTCATGGAAATTTTAAGTTCTAAATGAGAATGGAAAATATTTTGATTAATTGATCCGCTTTGAATGTCATGACATGCATGAAAGCTTTTGTTAAAACACTTATATTCATGTAGAACTAATATTTCTATAAAAAAAACTTATGCATTGTAACATTTAAATTTGTGCAGATAAATGCTCGAATGGCTGGTTGTGCAAGATCTCAAGCCCCGTGCCACATCGCATTTATGTTATATTGTGCATTTATGTTATATTGTGCCACGAGGCCCACCCGACTGTTCCCCATAATAACCGTGAAAATTATATCTAAAATCTTCGAAGATTATAAATTAAACTATCCTTAATTATAAAATAATTAATATTTAAATTATTATTTTTAGCTCTATTGAAATTTCTTTTAATGTTTAACTAATTTATATAACTTTTACATATCACATAATTCTCTTATGTATTTATATATCTAATATTTATATTTATAGCACTTTATATAATAAATTTATATAATAATAATAATTTCGGGGGACAGACTTACCTTCCGAGCATCATGACGGTGGCCTGAGGATTGGTCCCCGGCGAGTAATAGAAGGTGGAGCCATCGATAACTCTGAGGCCATCAACCCCAATAACTTTATAATCCCCATCGACAACTCTCCCTACCTGGCACCCTCCATGGTAATGCCAGATCGTCATCACCGTATCCTTACAGTACTGCTCCAATGACCTGGAGTCGTTATCGTGCTTCGGGAGCAGGTTCACCGGAAAGCTCACCGTCATGTTGAGCAGAGCCCCTACGGAGATGAATGGGTACCTGAAATTGGTAAAGGCTTTGGACTCTATGACTCTCTCGATCGTCTTGAGGCCTTCCACGCATCGCCGGAGATCCAGCGGGTCGCCGAAGTAGTTGAAGGTGACGGAAGGGTTGTCGTCGGGGTTGAGGGTTTTGAGCTCCAGGTGGCCGGTGGAGAGCGGTCCGATCACCTTTTCGAGGATGAAGCCACCGCGGAAGGCTGATTCGTCCAGGCTGTTCATGGCCTTAACGGCGCTTTCGATGGCTTCGGGCGTTCTTTGCTTTGGGGGAACGGTGGAGAGCTGCCCCGTCTGAAATGTCATGGCTATTTTGTCATTGCTAATTAATTCAATTCAAACAATTGTTCTAGAGAAATATATTTATTTGATTGGATTTTAAAGATCACCAGTTTTGTGCAATTTATAAGAATTTCAAAATCTTTAAAATTGTAGAATTTTCTTATTAATTACATAAATGCCATATAATTCTTATTATTTACATATTAATCATCTAAAATTCTGAGGACAGTGTAGCCAATCTTGTGATTATCAGCTCTAAAATGTTGAAACTCTGGAATACTTCCAAAGAAAAAAAAAACTCAATTTTCAATGATAATTTCAAATGATGATATTATCTATTGGCATATTAAATATTTCGAAAGGAAATTGAGCCGATAAGCAGGCTCAATTTTGAGATGATATGAGCGAGTCGGCTCGAAATTGAATCCATGAAAATCATGAGCCGATCTGAAGGCAGCTCATAAAGATTCCCTCCGATTTCGAGCCGACAATCAGCAGGAAATGACATCAATCATAAAATTACACAGCTACCTGAGGCGAAAACATTCCGAAATTTCTCGCCGCCGGCGGACCCGCACCACCACCACCACCATCAGCCGAGCTAGCAAAAAAATGCCCGCTGGCAGCCTCGACATAAGTCCCAAACTTCGTAATCCCCACTACCTGTATCAGCGACGTCTCTACTGGTGACGGCGATGGCACAAATATAGCATTCATGGGATTATCAGACATCCCCTTCCCCACCATCGGCTGATCCACCACCACCTTTATCCCCAACTTCTCCAACTCTTCTTTCGGCCCCACCCCGCTTAGCATGAGCAACTGCGGACTCCCAATCGCCCCCGCCGACACCACAATCTCTCCCCCTCTCTTCACATAGGCCCTCTTCCACCTCCCACTCTCATCCCTATACAACACACCGCTCGCCGCCGCCTTATTCCTCCCCTTCAAATTCCACAGTATCTTCGACGCCGTCGCCCGTAGAAGAACCGTTAGTCTTGATGGGTTCGCGTACGCCAGTAGGTCTGCCGCCGTGTGCCGATGTCCATCTCGGTCAAAGATTGTTCCCCCGACCTGCAAAATGCTTTTTCTTTTTGGATTTACATATATACCCTTTCAATTTTATACATTCATTTTTTCAATATTTTATTTTACATATTTATTTATAAACAATTTTGATCTCTAAAATATGTAAAAGCCATAATTTTTTTCTTTCTTACTCGAAAGATTAACGTGTTGCAAAATAAGCGTACAAATTTAAGTACTAAAATGTTAAAACATAAATAAGCTCAAGCTTGCATGAAATTTTAAGTCCCTACGTAAAATTTAGACGGGGCGTTATAATAAAGTAATCATATATTCTAAATTAAGTTTTCAGCTATAAAATATTTATTGTTAAATTTGTTATAAGAACGCACCTTGGTCCCGTAGATGTGGTCAAAGGTGAATCCATTGTACGGCGTGATACCAGCCTCCAGTAAACCGTTCCTCACCGCCGACTGCCACTGCAGCATAGGCGGCTCGAAGGCAACAAGCCGCTCAACCCACCCATAAGACTCATTAACAAGCCGCCCGTCATTCCACCCGGCCCTACGAACATAGTCCTGGCTGGCCCGAGTATAAAACCCGGCGTTCAGGCAGCTGCCGCCGCCAAGCACGCGTGCTCGGGCGTTTATAACGCCGTCCTCGGAGACGAATCGCTGCGACGCCGATGTGGGAGAGACGTCTGCGAGGGTGTCGGCGAAGGAGGCGAGGTTAGTTATGTTGTTGTTGCCGTAAGGAGAGCCGCCGCGTTCGAGGAGGAGGACGTTGAAGTTTTCAGAGAGGGTGGCCGCGAGGGGACATCCGGCGGTTCCGCCGCCGATGATTATGTAATCGTAGTAGGAGATGGGTGGAGCTTCCGTCGCATGCTTCAAGAATGTGTATTTCGGAGCTGCGATCAAGCCAGATTGATAAATATCAAATAGTGGCCCTTAGTAATGAGTATCAATAAATGCATATTAAAATTTTAGGGACATCTTTGATGTCAACTAAGCAGATCCGATCATGATGAAAAATCTTAATGGTCGCTTAACATTATTGATTATTCTTAAATAAAACGGCATCGTTGAAGTCAGCTAAAAATAGATTTCTTTTGAGATGAATCAATACAATAATTATTATCAGGATATTCTAGTTAAAATTATAATCATGACGAGCCTTAAAATTCTTTTATGTATCAGGATAAATGCACTGCATGGCTATTTTTATGATAATATTTTCACAATAATAGGCGCCATCCAGATCACTTTTTATTTAGAATGTTTTGATGTATAATTCTGTGTCAATTTTTAATAAATTTGAAGCACAAAATTTTCAGTTCAATCAGTCCAAATTTTATTATACAACCGAATTGCAATAGTTGTTTAAAATTTATATAAAATAATAAAAAAAAATCAGTTGATTTTTTCCACAACTGTGATAATAAATGAGAGGGTTCGCTTCAATTTCTTTACAATTTCAGTTTTCTTTTTATTCTCATTTCATCAATAATTTTCTTCCAAAATTTTTGTAATGTTTTCTTGAATGTTTTACATACATACCACTGACCCAATTCCTATGTATTTACATATCCAACAACTAAATTAATTTTTTACGCACAGATCACCTTACTTTGTGGTGTAAATCTAAAAAGAAAAATTTAGATGTTAGATATAAAAATACATAGGAATTGGGTGGCTCCGTATTTGTAATTATGCTCTAAGCCTTCAATTTTCTTCAAGCTAAGTAAGATATCAAGTCAGGCCAAAAAAGCCTTTGTAATAACTAGTTTGAAAAGTGACCTAACTTAACTTCGACAGTACCAAAGTAGTATAAATACGTCGAGCTAAAAGAACTACCATAATTAAAAAAACTTAATCGTTAGGTATATAAGCATAAAAATAAAAATAAAAATAAAAATAAAAATCTTGATATACAACCATCACATGAGAAGACAGAACTCCATACCAATTCATTCTTATTTTTTTACAAGTCAGACACTTAAACATTCTTATTTATATACATATCCTTCAAATCTTTAAAAGCACATAAAAAATATCATCATGATTCATGCCTACCTTTTTAAAAGTGAAATAGTTTTCCATGCATAAGTTTATGACAGTTCTAAGTATAAATATGAAACTTTAGGTGTTAGATATATAAATATAAAAGAATTATGTGTTATGCAAGTAAATTTCCCAATAAATAATTTATTGTTTTCATGAACTTCATTTCCGAAAATCATCATTAGAAACTAAGGAATTCCGCTCGCAAAAACCATAGAGATGAGGATTATACCTATTTCAGAGTGGCAGTAACCAACAAAGCACAGAAACAGCAGAAGATAACTCCTCATCCTTCCAAATTCCATCCTTCACAGGAAAGAGAGGGGAGAGATAGAGAGAGAGAGAGAGAGAGTTGTAGGAGAGGCTGGATTTGAGAAGCAAGGTTTATATAAATAGAAGAGAAGAAAGCTAGAGCTAAGGTTAGGTTATTGGGCTGGAGATAGAAGAGCGGCTAAGCAGTGCAAAGATAACTCCATTTTTCTTCGGGAGTTTGTTTTCACCTACCGCCAGAGAGCTGAATATATGCAGTAACTGACGTTCATATAAAGACGACGCCTTTAAACACGCCTGGCGTATGAGACACTTCAAAAGTAAAAAACTGGTGAAAAAAAATGGCAGTGTGTCCTATAATAAAGGCAAGACACCCCATTTGCTGTATTTATAATTTTTATTTTAATTATGGTTAATTTTTTCTTTCCGTCTTATTTACTTGTATTTTCTAGTCTTTCTAACATTTAAAATTTAGGTAAAAATTATGATGAGAAGCATCAAGTTATAAATATATATCATTTTTATTCTCCCATTTTGTACTAGTGAAATCTTCTTCTCTATAGATGTAAGCGAAGTAACTTAAGGTCAAACCCTACAAATCATTGGTGTTTGATTGTTGTTGTGTGAGTTTCTACACTTCCGTATTATTTTAACATATCAATTGGTATCAGAGTTTTAGGTTTGTGATCCAAGCGTATTTCGGCGTTGACAACAGCAAATCTGGTGTGTGTTGTTGGAATTTTTTGCAGTAGGTGGTCCGGCCCGCTTTGCAGACTGACAGCAGGCAGGCCAGAGGGTTGGACATGAAGATTCGACATGTGCGGCTCATGAAGAATTGCAGTTTTGGCGAGTCCAGCAGTGCCGGTGGCGGTTCCCGCGAGGTCATTTGACGAGCTCCGGTTTGCAAAGTATTCCGTGGAACAGTATGGCGGAAGGGAGACTAAAAAAAGGTTTTAGGAAGGAAATTTCTTTAAACAGGAAAACTTGTGTGAATGAGCAGATTTTGGAAACAAAAAAAGAAAATTTTCTTTTAAGCAGGAAATTTTTTTCATAAAGGAGAAAATTGCATCAAACACATTTTGTTTCCAATTCAGTTCTGAAAAGAAGATTATGGATAAAAAGGATTTTGATAAAAAAAATTTTCTTTCTTTTCGGGAAATTAGCAAGGGTTCCTACATTACACATAGATGCAGATAAAAAAGTTAGTCCATGAAACTAATGAAACTAGTATCAGGATAAGATCTTGGAATATAGGTACTCTCAATGGTAAATTAATGGAATTAATTGATATTATGATTCATAGAAAGATTAATATCTTACGTATCAAGAAACTAAATGGGTTGGAGAAAAAACTAAGGAGATTGATAACTTAGGCTTTAAACTTTGGTATTTTTGTAAGAGTTTCATTAGAACTGGTGTAGGTGTAATTATATATTGTGTTTGAATAATAATGTTGTAAAAATTAATAGAGTTGGAGATAAAATTATAGCCCTGAAGATTATCATTCATACCAAGATTTTAATTATTATAAGTGCTTATGCTCTTCAAATAGGTTTAGGTATAGTTTAAAGATAAATTCTGGAATGACTTAGAAGACTTAAGACAAATGATACCTCTTGAAGAAAAAAATTTTTTTAGAGGAGATTTAAATTGACATGTCGGTAAAGTGGTAGAAGTTTTTAGAAATATCCATTGTGGCTGCGATTTTGGAGTAACTAATGAAGAAGGTAGAGCTATTTTAGATTTTGTTTTAGGGTATTGTTTCATTATTACTAATACTTTATTCAAGAAAAGAGACGAGCATCCTATTACTTATAATAATTAATATAATAAAACACAAATGGGTTATTTTCTTGTGAGAAGAAGAGAGTTGAGATTATAAAGATTGTAAGGTCATTCCAAGTGAGGATTTAAGTACCCAACATCCTTTATTAGTTCTAGATTTTAAGATGAAGAGTTGTAAAATAAAGAATACTAGGACTCATCATCGTAGAATTAGATGGAAGAACTTAAAATACATAATTAAAATTATTTTTATGAGTGAAATTCAAGATTAAAAAATTTGGGATGTTCATGGATAAACAAATGCTATGTGAGATAAAGTAACAAACAATATTAAATAAGTAACAAAAGATGTATTTGGAGAATCAAAATTTTTTTTTATAAATAAAAATAGTTGATGGTGGAATAATAATATACAAGAAAAGATAAAATATAAGAATTTATGCTATAATAGTTGGTTTAAATGTAAAAGCTTAAAGAACTGGGAAAAATATCAAACGATCCGCAGAGAGTCTAAAAGAATAATCCGTGACACTAAAAATTCTACTTTTAATGATCTTTAACATAGATTAGATATTAAGAAGGGTGAAAAATATATGTATAAACTAGCCAAACAAAGATAATAAAAGTAAAGATTTAACTCAAGTAAAGTGTATTAAAGATGAAAATAAAAAAAAGTGTTTTTTCTTAGAATAAGATATTCAACATAGGTGGGTGAGCTATTTTGATAAAATTTTCAATGAAGTTTCTGAAAATACAACAGAACTTATTGATATTAATATCTTTAATAATAATAATACTTTTCATTTTTACCATCGCATTAGTAAAAAAGTTCATGAGGCTTTGAAGAAAACCAAGAGTGGAAAGTTTGTAGGACCTGATGATATCCCAATTGAAGAATGAAAATATTTAGGTGATTTGAAAATTTCTTGACGTACTAAATTCTTTAATATTATTTTAAAAACTAAAAAGATGCCTTAGGAGTGGAGGAAGAGTATTTTGTTCCCCATTTTTAAGAATAAAGAGGATGTGATGCAGGTGGATTTAGTATATTAATTTTGCAAATATTTTTCAATATTAAAAAATATATACGACATGTACAATAACAAATATGCAAATTAATCCCAACAAAACAACTTCAGTTAAAATAGTTTTATTTTTTAAAAATCTTTAAACTACCAAATTCTCTTTAAAAATAACATAAGTATACGTATCACTCAAGTAATAAAGGGCTCTAATGGAGTCCTAAATATCGATCCCATAGGAAAGTTGGAATGCCAATATATAAGTTCTTAAGATTAAGTTTATTAAGTAATAAGTGAATGCTAATTAAAATGCAATTGAAAGACAAAGTTAACTAAACTCGATGCTAAACTTGCAAAAGTAAACTTACGAAAATTAAACTAAGCTTTTGTGTTGGAAGTTCAAATTTAAGAAAGCATCTTTCCTCTTTACAATGAGTATATGGATTGTGAGGAAATTAAAATCATTTGAAAATATATATGAAAACTATTTTATGCCAAATAGGAGCAATCCTACCCTTTACGCTCTTCCAAGTGCATAAAGAATATTGACTAATCCAGAGTTTGGTCCCAAATTCCATGGTTAGGATGGGAGGATACTGGCTGCCACTACAGAGCTTTCACAACTCTCTCACTCGAGGGCTAACAATCTCACATCAGTTTTAACTCAACTTGACCAAATTAGGGATTTCAATCTGTCACCTTAAAATCTCTAATTTTGCATCCAACAAAGTATATTTCTCTATTTATTTGCACCAAACTCCATGGATGAAATACTCTTCCATGAAATAAAAGCCCTTTCGGAACACATGTTTCTTAACACATTTTAACAATTCAATTAACCATATCGAAAAGTAAATGAAGATCGAAGTTTAAATCATCACAAATTATTGACATTTAAAATCATATAAAATAATATTATTTCTTCACAAAAACATATCTCTGTCGGCGCTATTTCGGGCTGGTTTGTGGGGAGTTGCCCGTAAGAAGCTGCCGGTCGCCGGAATCGAAATCCCGTCGCCCGCTTCGGAAGGACGTTGAAGTATGAAATCAAGCTGACCCCATATTTTTCATAGTTTAAAAATGAAAGAGCACTGTACCTAAAATCCTGTATCTATCCCGAAGGATAAACACAAGACTTGAGGATGAGGCTCGATCAAATAAATTAAGGAAAGTATGACGTCCGTTTGGTCTGTGAAACCTTTATATTTGCCAACAAGTTCTCTTATTTAATATAAAGGATTAAATAGGGTTTATATTAAGCTGGGTTCAACATGCTTCCTATAAGGGCAAGACCTTATAGTTAATTACATCTTAAATGACCAAAGCCACCTAAGAAGTCTCTCGATAAAAATCAAGAAAAGTTATCTTCAAGGAATTTCAAAAGACTCTTCATCGAAATCAGATGTAGAGGTGTGAAAAGGGAATGATTCAAATTTTGAACATTTTATTGTAGAATCCAAAGGAATAAGAATTAGGGGATGTCATGGATCCAGAGGAGAACCTCGGTGACTTCCCAAGCTATCCTAATGTTTGTCTTCAGTTTTGAGGAGAAATATTTAGGTGTTTCATCCTGCCAATTTTATTAGTTAGGGCTTACATTCGTGTGAAATGATCACACAAATACCCTGGAAGATGTGAGGATTTAGATCGTGACAAACGACAACCTCAGAATCCTAAGACGAGTTACGACTTATATTATATAG
>NEWO01001431.1:55371-74683 GCA_003013225.1 Phalaenopsis aphrodite | reverse complement strand
CTTTTTAAATTGCAACTTAGGTAGAATTTTTGTAAGTTAATTTTAAGAGTTAATGCATTCCTTGTGAGATTGATACTGGGTTTTTACAAAAAAAATTCTATTGAAATGTTACATATACTTACTTAGTATCCCTAGTGTAGAAATTTGTTATATAATTCATAAATCATTACAAGTGTTCACACTAGCCAATATATATAAATTGAGATATAATTTATGGCATAATTAAGGATAAGAAAAATACGCATAAGTGCAGGTTGGGTAAAGAAGCATCTATAATCGCTCTTAAAGATCTAACTAATCAGTTATATAAAGTCAGTATAATAAGCCAATCAGGTAATGAGTGCTGTGAAAAATTCCTAAGAAGTTCCTTAAATCATTCACAAGTCTCGTAAATTGATTCACCTTCATATTGACTGGACAATGTGATATCATTTCGCAACTTGGCTAATTTGGATGGTAAAAAATACTTGGTAAGAAAATTCTGAGCTAAATCTTCCCATGTTCTGATGAACCCTGGTGCTAAGGATCTGATCGACATTTTTTCTTTATCCCTTTATGAAATGGAAAAAAAGTCTAAGTCTAACAATATCATTGGAGACACCATTATACCTAAATGTGCTATAAAATTCTAAGAAAATTGTTAAATGTAAGTTAGGGTCTTCAGATGAAGTTCCTCCAATTTATTATTTTTCTCCCTATAAACATTTACATGCTTAAGTTTAAAGTTATTTACCTCTACAGCGGGATTTTGTATACTTAAGTAAATTTCATCCACCATATTTGCATAATTCCTCAAAGGTCTATGAACATTACAATTTATATCTAGTCTCCATCATTTTGATCTTTCATTTCTACAACGAGTTTTGAAGTCTTCTTTTTTTCTTAATCCTCTTAACCGTTCTCTCTAGTCTTAAGTTTTAGGGATCAAGGAATGTATCTCATGAAATACACATTCAATACTAAAGATTAGACTAATAGGATATATTTCTAACAGTCAATTTTTTTATTTAGAATTCTAGCTTTTCTTTTTAAAAATAAAAACACACAATATACTAATTACTCTATATAAACACTACAATTTTCAAATATATGTCTTGCATATTAAATTAAATTTCTCCTGAAAAGTTCTTCTACCATTGCGGAGTCCCCCACAATAGCGCCAAAAACTTGACCGCTACTTTCTCTACGGTACAAGTAGTCATTTAGGATTTAAATATTACAAATTTTAAAATATATTTTATGAATTTAATAACTTAACTTGTCACGTTAAATCACTTCACACTAGGTGTGAACATAAGCACACGTATCTTTCAACTAATATAGGACTTTCTTTAAGTCTTGAGTATTGAACCCATAGGGAATCGACGTAGACAATGAATTTAGGAGAATTTCTAGTCTACTACTATAAGGTCATAGTTTGAAGTTTCAATAAAGGTGGTTTTATTCTCACTACTCTTAAATTTCTATTTTAATTATATGATAAAACTTATTTAGAACAATAGTAAGGTTAAATTCAAGAGTGATAAAAAGTACTTTTCTTTTTTAAATAATTATAAGTTATAAGTTAAAGAATATGAATAAAGTAGTGACAAAAGGAGCATATGTCTATCTGCCCTCTCGTGACTTATAGATAAGTTTATTTCACTAATTAGTTATTTTCTTTTTACCAATGGTGCTACTTGGTGCTACATATAAGATCCTCATAGCTGTATGCCTCGTTAGTCACCCAAAAAGCTTTAATTTGAACCTCCCAAATTACTTATCTCCTTAACTTTGCACAAACACAAACTACTATGTTCATAGTTAAGTGACAATGTCAACATTTTCATGTTGATTTGCCACTGCTTTTCTAAGTCATAATGGGTCAGAATAGGTTTTAAAAAATCTTATGCCAGTAGGATATGTAAATTAAGTATAGGAGAGCATTTGTCACATTAGAAATTAGGATTTTTTTTTAAACTTCTACACCATACACTTACTACCAAACCATCACAAAAGAAAAGCATAGGGTTTCTACTCACAATGCATGATAAAGTCAATAGAAAACTTCATGAAATAGAGTGGTTAAACTAATATGTGATTTAAAGGAAAACAAAACAATCTTACAAACTCTACTTAGCTAAAAAATTTACTTAATGTGTGTTTAGTGGATTACAATGCAATCAAAACATACAATACTTCGCTTTAATCTCTACGAAATCTTTCCACTGAAGTTCTCTACTACTCGTTGCAATTATTGGAATCCCTTATAAATTCTCTCAAATTCCATTTCAAATCTCTCTAAATAAGTGGATTCCTACTCCTAATATGGATTTTATGCAGTCCTTGGGGAGTTCCAGACCTTGAAACTTCATCCTCAAGTTGTCAAATGATAGAAAATCCCTTTTTCAATTGTCTCAAACCTTGGAAAAATAAATGGCACCTAGGTGCCAACATCTCTGGGAATTCTACGGAGTCTGACGCCAGTCGGTTGGATTGTAATTTGATTTTAAAAATGATATTTAATTTAATATACATATACTTTTTCTTTTTCTAAAATAATATTATAATTCTAAAAAAGAGACCATAGTGATCTCACACATTTAATAATTTAGAAAACAGAGCACCACACCACAAATAATACACTTATCTCGAGAAATAGACACATTTCTTATTAACCGGGCTCAATTACATAAACTAAATACTTTATGACATTTTTTTAGGCTGTGAACCACTTATATGTTGATTAAAAAGTTCTTCTACTGAATATAAGAATTAGATAGAGTTTATATTGCCTCGGTTCTTAAGTTTTCTATAGAGGCTAGCCTCTGTAGTTAATTATATTCTAAGCGACCAAGGCCACTTATAAAAACTCTCAATAATAATTGGAGGTTCTGTCTTCAAAATTTTAACATTTAGATTTTCAGGGTTGAACATATAAAAATCAAATTCGAGTGGAAAAAATGGGAGCAATTATTCTAGAGTCCAAAGGAGGGAAGAGTAGGGGATGTCATAGATTCTGAGACAAACCTCAATGACTTCCCAAACTATCCTGTTATTTGGCTTTAATTTTGATGAGATATCATTTAGTGTTCAATCCAACAAATTTTATTATTTAGAGCTTACACTTGCATGATCCCGACCATGCAAATAGCCTAGAAAGATAGGAGAGTTTACGCCTTATCGAATAATAACCTCATAATCGAAAAGAGAGTTAGGACTTATATTGCATACCATAATTGTGCAAAACTTAAAGATAAATTGAGGATCTACATCATGCTAAACAAACGTCTCGAGATCTTATGGGTTATTGTTTAGGCTAAGTAGAAATTTGCTGGTGACGATCTTGTTTACTCTCTTGAAGATGTTCTTTTGTATGTCCTCGTCGTGCTACCCTTAGAGTTTATTTTGAGCTTCTCATTGTGTTAGCTCCAAGTTTAAGGTTTAATGGTTTTGTAGTTTATGTGTCGTGTTTTGGTTTCTCTTATTTTTTTTTTGTCAAGAGTTTTAGAGAATTTTAATTTAAATTATGCGATACCGGTTAAGAACTCATTGTTCTATCATCCCAGCATTACTATTTTCTTTTAGGTTTACATAGTCTAAACAAGTGGTTAAACTCATTTAAACCAAAGAATTTTCATTAGCAACTGTATGTTACTTCATCCAAAAAATCCTCGTAAACCTAAAATGAGTGGATTAAGTGCATCCAAGAAGTTTAAAAGTGTGTTAATATTTTTGAAAGTGTATTTTTATTGCTTTTGTTTTACAAGTAAAGTGTGCATGGTAAAGTAAAGAGACAATAGAGCAAAGTAATAAAGACTGTTGCAAAAAAACTGTAAATACGTACCTGGTCCTCTACTGTCGTTGTATGGCTAATGTCACAAAATGTAATATAGTTGCAGGAAATTTAAGTGAATTGCAAGAAAAAAAGAAAGCATGAAAAGAAAGAAAATTCGATAAAAAGAAGTTGAAAAATAAATTGTAGGAAAGTACGATCATGTAAAATAAACTCGTCACATATGAAAGATCGGGACTAGGTGTAACATATAAGAGAAGGTGGAGGCTTAGAGCTGGGTTGTGTGCTTTATAACTCCAACTTCAAATAAAAGCCACCAACCCAACGGTTTAAGGAGGGCAATCCATAACATTGATCAAAGTGATTAGTCGTGGACCTTTATTATATAAATAAGAAAAAAAATATTTTATTTCAAAAATTTATTTTTCCATTTTTTTTCTAAATATCTCTAACTTCAAGGAACTCAAAGAAGTAAATTTTATATTTTATATTTTTATTTTGTTTATTATAATTATTTTATTAAAAAATAAAGAAAATTAGATTTAAATGTTAAAAAATATAGTTTATATTTTAAAAATTCAAAAAAGCATTTTTTAGTGGTTCTCTCTAATTAAGATGAGATTCATGTCTTTTGGAGTATTTTCATATTTTTGTGATTTATTTTGTTTTATTATTTTAAATTTAGAAAATAACTTAAAAATAAAGTTTTTTTTTTTTTAACTCCAATTTTATTTTTTGTAGATTCCTCTGGTCTCAAGGAACACTCCAAACTAATTTTCACAATTTTTTTTATTTTTCTTTTATTTATTATCATTATTTTAAGCTAAAATTTTTATTTACTTAGAAAATAGTTTTTAATACTAAAAATTGTTTTTCGAACTTCAAATTTTTACAAAGGTCTATTAATGTGATTACCTACAATTTGGCCCATTTTGGTGATTATTTGAATTATTTTATTTTTTTCTAATTTTTAGTGATTTTTAATAATTTAAATGAGAAAAATACATTTAAAATTTTTTAAATCTCAACTTTGTTTTCGTTATCTCTAACCACACTAAAGCTACCTAATGTGATTTTATATTTTTTAAACTTTATTTTATTTTTAATAATTTATTAATTAAAATAATGCGAGGTATCTTAAAAATTAAAGCTTTTGATAATAAAATGCCCTGAATTGAACACAGAAAATAAGAGAAGACTCCTATGCTCATTAAGAACTGACCATAAAAAATTTATTTAATTTTGATAATTATTTAATTATTTATAATTTAACTGCTCTCGGGAGTATGTAATTAAATAAAAATTAATACAAGGAAATCATTTTTTATTTTTGGTTTATATTTTTCTCCTCTGTTCACTGAGCACAGGGGTATTTTTTCATTTATTTTTATGATTGTTCTACACTACTATATGAATTCTTAAAGTTTCTGAATTAATTTAAATAGAAAGTACTCTATTTTCTTGCTTATTCATGTTAGCCGCTACTGCAACCTCAGGGTCATTGAAAGACCACGTGTTGCCCGCTGATACGTTGTGTTTTAAACCTCAATTACCACACACACCTGTGATTTGCGTGACATCTTCTCATCCCAAGCGATCTAGTCGATCCATTCAATACACACGGAAATTGACGACATCCGTTCATCATCATCAATCACCCTAACTCGAGAATTATCTGTGTTCTAACCCTAATATCTTATACTATTCACAACAAAATCTCATAGGGTTTGTTCTTAAACCTTCATCTATGTGAGACAAACCTATCTATATGGTTAAATATGTATGAAATATAAGTTATCTTCACAAAGGTCCAAACTAAAGCGAAATTTAGGGATTTTAGTTTATACCTTAGCTGAAAAGATAAGGCCATGATTGGGTTTGCTTCTGAGCATCACCTTGAGTGCACGAACATCTTTGAAGTGTTGATTGGAGCTGAGATAATTTCTATGTGTGATTTTAGAGGGTGACTCGGGCTTGGTCTAGGACTAGGTTAGAGTGTTTGAGAGGGCTTTAGACCGGGGAAGTGGTTTTGATGTGTGTGAAAGCTTATCGAGTGATTAATTTCGAGATAGTTTGATTCCAAGACCATGAAATGCCCTGAATTTTAGCAGTTAAATAGGGCTCGGGTAGAGGAAATGAGTGGCTGAAGATGGTTGGATTAAGCGTTGGAATGCTGAGAGAGGCTCTGGAAGCAATTAACCCTAGAGGTTTTCGATTATCTCCCCTTTGGTCCTGGTGGGTGGCTATTTATAATTCCAGCTAAGGGGAATGCTCTATGTGTCATTGACCGGTGCAATAAAGTTGAGGTGGAAAGACAGCAATGCAACTGACAAATTGAGGTTTGCCACATAGGATTTGTGAGAATTCGAGTTAAATCTATGGACAAACTTCTTGATTTTTGGTTTTCCGGACACTAGGTTGGCTGACTAGGCTAAGTGTGGTGGTTGTATGACTGATGGAGGTCAGGAGAGAGTTTAATGGTGATAAGCTTTAAGGTTTAATCATATGATGACATGAGTGAGTCACCTCACAAAATTTAGGGGGTTTCCATGATTTCAGAGACCCTTGGTCCAAGGCACAAGATTTAGGCAGACTTGGTGATGTGATTAGCACCTCAGAGTTATAAGCATGGTTGTGGCAATTTAGGGTTTGATTAAATTAAAGGATATTAATTATATTTTCAGTTAGACTGAAAATTAGGGTTTGGGCTTGAAATTTGGCTTGAGTTTTGTTTGAGCATGGATCTAAACAAATTAAAGGCTCAAATTGGTCTTGAAAAAATATCATAATGAATTTGGAAAACAAAATTTGACGAATTAGATTGGTTATTGGGCTTAATTTTTTGAAATTTAGTTTTCGGGTCAATTTAGGGTAGTTGACTTGGACGAGGATTTTGGACTTGCAAATGAGTGCAATTGGGTTTTAATTTGGTTTAAATTGGGCTTGAATATGATGATATTTAGTTTGGATTTGAAATTGGGTGAGTTTGAAATGAATTTGGTGGAGATTGGGTGTGATTCAGAGACTTTAGGGATTTAAGGGTAGTTTGGGAAGTTTGGCTAATTTTGGTGGATTTAAGGAATTTTGGGTGCAATTGGGAACATTAGGTGGTTAGAATCAGTTTTCGTGAAGTTTGAAATGAATTGGGGTGTTTGAGTAAAATTACATTAGGTGGTAATTTTAAGGGCATTAGGGACATTTTGGTAAATTTTGTCGTGTAGGGGTGTTTGAGTAAAATTGAAAACTTTTGGTGTATTTGAGAAATTAGAGTAATTTGAAGTGGTTAAACATGATTTTTGGTGAGAAATTAGGATTTTGGGCAATTTGGAAAATCTGGGGAAATTTTGAGATAGACGACCAAAGTAGGATGTTCTAGTGAAATTGGAATTGATTGGACAGGGTGAGCATGCAAACCATGGAACCTCCCCCTCTGAGGCCCATGGGAGAGCTCATTTTGGATCCTCCACATGTTGGACTTGGCCATCCTAGCCAAAGGCTAAGGGCTTGGGACCACCCACATTAATTTCCAAAATATGTTGGAAGAAAGGCAAGTACAAGTGATTTGTAGTGTTAGGATGTATAAAGAATTGTGGTGAGCTAAAATGTGTATGACCAACAACAGGCCACCTAGGGTTACCCTAAGGCTTGTAAGTCTTATGAGAACTCTCTTTGATCTTCCTCCTATTGGTTCCAACCTTCTAACAGCTAGAGGTTAAAACGATACATTTGAAACTTCAAAAACAGCAAAGAAGTGTTTTTAAACTTCTATGGGATGTGGGTTCCATCACTAGTCTTATAGGATACTCAATAAAAAAGTCCTACAGCTAGATCCTAGACTCCTAGGAGAAGACGACTTGACCTCATTAAATGTGAGATTAATAGAGCCTAAACGCCTAAAGCTAGTGCCATGGTACCTAGGCACCAGTTTAGGTCCAAGCATCCATTGCTCCATTTGCTCTTTTTGTCTCCAACTTGCTCCAATTTCTTTACATATTATACCTGCACCAAAAACATGAAACTAAATTTCTTTAAAGTGAAATTTCATTCATAAAAAAATATAAAAATTATAGGAAATTAAGCATGCAAAAAGACATATGAATAAGTTTTCATTCGTATGGGATCACGAGATACTCGCTCTCTACCCATATGGATTGGCGTGAGCTTTGAAGGCATCAGGATGCTCTAATGAGATTATCTTCCTTTATGACACCCTTCACTAGTTGTTATATAAGTAAGTAGAATTTCTTTTATTGAGAGTATTCTTGGGAACTTCCCAAGATGTAACTAACCAAACAGATAGGTCACTTTGGGAGTTGCTCTTGACTCTAGAAAAAGTACAAACACTTGAATCTCTATCTATGGGTTGCTTTCATAGGTCTTCTTTATGGATATGCTTCCAAGGAATTTTTTATCATATTATATTTGGTCGTATGCTCTTGGGCTATCACATGATGTTATCTTTAGGAAAATTCTCCACATACTATTTCTTGTTTGTCTTCATTGTCGTATATCCTTATTTTCTGATTCAACTCTTCTTTGAATCATCTATGGGATCTAGAAGAGATATTTACTTGGAAAAGAAAATTATACGATAATAAGCAAGCTGACAACTCCATTAAAATGAAATGAAAAATAAAAAATAGATCACTTGACTTGAAATATTCCTTGATGAATCTTCAACATTAGTTGGATAAAGGGATAGAGTCACATCATCCCTTGAACCACCATAGGAGGTTTTCATTCAATCAGTACTAACTCACATATCACTTTATTTTGAATAACAAGAGAAGTTTTTGAAATTAAATGATTGAAATGTGAACTTGGTATTTGCCCCGCAGATGAGCCAGACTCTTAGGTTCCCTCCTCTTCTTCTCTAGTGAGCAAATCATCTATCACCTTTGTTTTTCTTGATGCCTTTTTTAGAGTCACACAGCCTTCTCTAATTGCATTTTTTCCTCGGCCTCATTAGAAAGGCCTACATCTCTTTTGTAATGGGACCATATTACCTCAGATTCAACACCCACTACATCACCTTCACTTAAGGAGAAAATTTTACTTTTCTTGAATAGGCCACCTATGGCTCTTTTTGAAAGGCCCTAATCATCATAGGTACCCCTTTAAAAAAATAGAACTTCCAGTCTTTGATCTTGTTCTCCAGGTCAATCAAATGGAACTTTTGGGGGGTCTGAGGACCATGTACCCATCTGGCTCGACCCAGAGGAAGAACATATGAAAATAATTTGTGTGACTAATGGACGCCTCATCTACACAAATAAATCAAGTATGTCATCACTACCACAATAAATTTTGACTTCACTTAGGTCGAGATAACTCCATAAAAGCTAATGATCAAATGAAGCTTGATACATAGAGGCAATCTAAGCCCATAAGGAAATTGGTCTCAGTAGATCATCTCCCAAGTAGTCAGTGGCCTAAACCTTTACATTTACATGCTCTAAGACAACATTTGTGCCATAAACACAAGTCTCATCACGTAACTTGATCTCAATCTTGGAAAAGATCAATCTCTCGGAAGATTTAATTGAACAAAAAATAAGAGGATATTAATTACAGATCATTGAGCTTCCAAAGAAAAATGACTGAGTGGCAGCCAAAGCAGAACATATGAAAGCTTCACTTAACATCCATTCAAATCTATCATAGCCCCCTTCTTGAAGTTAGAGCGCCACATTGGCTTTCTTCAAAAACGTCATTTCGACTTAAAATTTTAGGCAAATAATAATTGTTAAACTATGGAAAAGTTTATTCATAAGAAAAATATTTTATAGGCAGAATTCATTAAACTCATATACAATGTATGCCTCCAAAATTTGTATTTATCTATCCTTTTTCTTCAGCGCATACATGAGAAATTAAACTGACCACTCGAAAATTAGTCAATTCTGCCTTTACGGTCACCACGTCATCCCGAAGAGCTTTCGAGTTTATTACCTAGGGTCGGAGTATGTCCATTTTTGCAACCTTGGCCCGAAGGACCTCCACCTCAGCAACTTGGGACCAAAGGGCCTCTTTATCTGCATACAAGACTACCAACTCCTCCCAAAGATCTGAGATAGTGAATGCTCATTGAAAGTCAATAGCTTGAGCAAGAGAGTCCACTGCCTCTTCCATATGATGAACTAAAGACCCATGAAACTCCCCGTGACTGTCACTTTCCCTTTCGGTGTCAGTTGAAAAAGGTGTTAAAACTAGAAGAGGCATTAGAGTGAATACACCTTTATCCACAGCTTGAACAGATGGCCCGACATGATATGTTGGCTCGATTTGGTGTGTCGTCTCTATAGATTGAGAGCCAAAGATGTTTGTGGTTTCCTATGCAAATAATTGAGCTAGCGTTACAAAAGCAAATAAAAAATCCAATTGAAAAAAAATCTCAAAGTTACCAATCAATCGGTCTATTTATGATGTGAGAAAGCTCTTTGTCACGTGAGAAGAAGCACCACCTTGAAGATCCTTCTCTGTCAATGGCAAAGGAGGAGCATCTTCCATTGGTGGAGCGTCGATTTGGATGGCATTATCTGCTAAGCAACGAAGCAGATCATATATCCTAAAAAGGGAATCACCTTGAGTAGTCTTCGGGGCTAAAGAGTGGAGCAAAGTGAAGTCCGGTGGTCAAAAGTGTGCAACCACTCCCGAAGGTTCCCCCTCTTGGGGTGGTAGTTGGGTTAGATGCTAACGAAGCGTTATAGGTTCCAATAACTTTCCCCCCTTTCAACTCCTTAATATAAATGGTGTGAAGTTAGATAATTCATTAACCTCTACCACATGAGAAAGTTTTGCTGCTCGTTGTTTGACTGTTTTTATTAATATAGCGGACATTTTCCACCGACTGTTTTCTTTACATTTCCTTTCCTTTTCTCAATCGGATGTGTTTCTTTGCCCACCTTTTTTATAAGAAGGGGGTGAGAACTGTCAAGTTTCATTTTCTTTTCATCTTATGTGGCGCGGGTTCCAGAAACAGAAAGACCAAAAGCCTTCAACAAGGCTTCCTTATTGGTTTTTTGGCTCCCGACATGTTTGTTCGCCTAACTAACAGACTCGCAAGAAGTAGATGAAAAAATGAGAAAAGGAAAAGCACACTTAGCGCTCTATTTATAGGAAAAAAAGGGGCACATAAATCAAGAAAGTATAATTTATGACAATCTTTATTTTCCATTATCTGAACAATCATGTTATTTAATTCTCTTATTTTTATGGTAATTGTCACTTTCATAGAAGTAAGAGAATTAGGGAACTAATTAAGTTTATCAAGAATGTGCCTACATGAATTTCAAGTGAAATAATTGGAGACATAAATAACCAGAATTGTTCGTGCAAATGATCGGTTGGTTTCCAAGGCCGACCAAATGAAAAGAATGAATGACCCGATACTTACTACACAACCGCATCATAACATTCTTCCCGGTGACTTCCAGCATGAATATTAGTAGTCGCCCGGGATGAAATACTTCAGTATAGACAAAAACCAAAGATAAGCTGTTTGTCGGATAAGATGATTCACTCTCTTCCCGATGAGATAATCTTACCCAAGGGCGATGTGTCTTCACTTTAGTCTCCACAAAATGGACAATTGAAGTTTATTAAAACCTACCGAAGGAGGTTAGTTTGACCAAAGGAATAATGGCTGACCAAACAAACTCCAAGTAATCGAATTGGGCGGTTGAAAATGTGAAAAATTTTTTATGACAATTACAAAAATACAACAGCAGTAACGGCAGTTACGAGGTTTAAATGAAATTCAATTACAAACATGTAACTGTAATGACTTATTAATTATATTAATACTTCCTTTTTAAATGGTGACAACTATATGACATATGAAATCCTACCTATGAATTATAAATACACTCTTGAAAAGAATGGCCTGGAACGGAGTCCTCACCAAAATATACAAAGTATTCAAATCATATTCTTTATTGTTTCATCCAAGTAATACTCTATTCCTTATGTATGCTCCACAAGATTATTTAGGATCTAATATCGACAATTTTAATATTTCTATAAATTTCTATATTAAAACAACTCAATGTAAATAATGTGAATCTATATCGACACCTTAATCATTTAAGAATAATTTACAATGTGTAAAAAGACTAACCTAGATTCCCGTTTTATTATGATTGAATTAAAAAATGATTAATAGAAATACAGCACATCGCCGCAACCCCGCTATCTCGCCACGCCAATTCCCAATTTCATACGCGGCACCCCAACCGGGTGCACTCCGTGCCTTAGCTGATAAAATCACCAAATCAGCTTCACAATCCCAATCTCATCATACTCAATCCATGGCTGCTTCCTCACTATCACTGCTCAACTCCATTCCCTCGATCTCTCTACTCTCCATCATCCTCTCCGCCTTTCTTTTCTCCACATCATCGGCCTACCAGCTCGGCGGCGTCCGTGGATGGGGGAAAAGGATTGGAGGATGGACCGATATACCCGACGCTGCTTCGAACCTAGAAGTACGAGAACTAGGGCGCTACTCCGTTGATGAATACAATCGCCGACTCCGAGGCCCCGGGAATGCCCCCATCGCCTTCTCAGACGTGCTGAGCGCACGACGCCAGGTGTTCTCTGGCATCAAGTATCATCTCCGCGTCTCCGCGGTGGACTTTCACGACAGCCACCACCTTACCTTTGATGCTATTGTTGTCGCTCGCACTTGGATCCCTGAACCCAGCCACAATCTCCTCTCTTTCACCCCATCCGATGCCTAGCTTGTTCCGTGCTTTCTCTTACGTATGTGCAGGTTCCGGTTTTCTTTAGCTGTTAATACATTTCCTATGCTTTGTGATGATGATGAAATTTCAGCTCTCTGTTTGCTCTGTGAATACATTCGGATTTGAACTTCACTACTTTTGATTTTTTTGAATAAACATAAAGATTGAAAAAAAATAATGTAATCCTTTTAAACACTGAATGCATCGATGCATTTAGATTTGATGCTCCCTTTTTGCTTTTGTAAGTTAACATCCAAGCTGAATTAAGCCTTGAAGCGCATGCTAGAAATGTTCATATAACAATTTTATGGGGGCATTTACATATAGATTATACAATTCTTATGTATTTACATATCTAACTCCTAAATGTTCATATTTACATTCATACAACTCAAATCCTTTACATCATATCATAGTTACCAATTTTGATTTTTTTAAAATTAAATACACATTTTCATTAATAGATTTATGACACCAAGATGTTCCGAGTGAGTGTAATTATCAACATTTGAATGTTAGACATGTAAATACATAAGAATTTTGTGGTATGTACTATATGCTTATAATGAGACCTTATGAAAAAATATCAACAACTTGTAATTTTAACCTGAAGTCAACTAGCCAGAATTGGATTGAATATTTCCCCTTAGACCAATGCATTGACCATAGGGGAGTAAATGAGTCGAGCTTAAGGGAGCACAAAGCTTGTTTGTGTTCGGTTTATTTGAAATTATTTCTGTTCAAAATTAACTTGTGTTCAAAATTGACTTGTGTTCAAAATTGCTCGTAAATAGTTTGTTCATGATCAGTTTGATTTGTGTCATTTATTCGTTTCAGCTCATGATGAGTTGAATTTAACTCAAATAATTTGGAAAATAATAAATTTTAACAATGTTTTAAACAACGTAAAAAATCAATATACAATCAGAATAACAAATATTTTATAGTTATTCAATTACTTCGAACTAAAATGAGTTGAACACGTTCAAGCAATGGTCTGTTTATATTCATCTTATTTATAAATCGAATTATTCAGCGAATCAAATTTGAGCTACTTAGCAAGTCGAACACTAGTCATTGTCCAACCAAAATCATCTAATTCAGTCTGCTCTTCAGGGACAAACTCTTCATATTCAAATTTGTGACTCTCCATTACCTTTGACATCCTTTGGCATACTAGGCTAATTAACTGCTTCTTTTGATTTTCTTTGTTTTTTACTATTACAGATTGGCTTTGTAATTGATTCAACAGGTTTATTGTAAATTCATTGAAATTCTCATTTTTTTCATGATAGTGATTATCCCGTTTATTTTAATTTTTTCTAGGATTAGTCTGAGGGCTCAACCACTGATGGTTTTCTACAATTGGGTCATTGCTAGTTCAATTGTAGTTTTGATAAGTTGACCAACTTGGGTTGTAGGTGTTGGAATATGGGTGATCAAACCTTGTTTTATGATATGGTGTTCAAACTTCATGTGATTGCTAGCCATTAATGGGACGTAATACTCCTGAAAAGTTAAACTGATTTCTTGAAGGTTTGTCATTTGGTGTTCTGATCCCGAAATTATAAATGTGCAAAATTAATAAAGTTGACTCCGCTTTACAATGACACAAGAAACTTGATTCGTTATTTATGAATAATAAATTGAAGCAATTTATATTGAGATTTTATACAAGTATACATATCGTTATGATGTAATACAAAACTTTCTGATTAAGTCTCAACTGTAGATCCCACAAGGAATGTGTAAATTTGTAATGAAAATTTTTATCAAGAAATTCACAATGATAAAGAAAATCTACTACACTAAATTTCAAATATTTAGGATGCTAACGGATCTAAAATTTCAACTACAAGCGAAACAGTAAGACAAAACTAAGTAATAACTACCAAACTATGTTTTTGTGACGAAGTTATCAAATATGAGAAAAAATCTTTCCAACTATAATAAATTTGTCATTAAATGAGAGAGATAAATGATTTTAATTTGTCTTGTGCCAAATATGAGCAATTTTAATTTTCTACCCTTAGTCAAGTGTTATAGAAAATCGTTGGCTAATCTTAGGTTTACTCTCTAAATCTTTGGTTAGACTGAGAGGATACTGACTCTAACTCCTGAGCTCCCACTTCTTTTCGCTTGAAGGCTAACTCTCGCTTTAGTTCTTAAACTTTAAGAACAAATTGGAGATTTAAGTCCGTCACCCTAGAATCTACAATTTTTCGCCCAGTAATATATATTCCTCTATTTATTTGCACCCAATTTTATGAACGAAACACTTCTTCATGGAATCAAATGTGTTTCTCACTTTGTTGTGAAACTTAAACTCTATTTTCCAAAAAGTATGTTTCATAATAGATGTTAACATTTCAATTGGTCAAATCGAAAAGTAAATTAAGAACAGAGTGAAAAATTATCACAATTTATTTTTTATTTTAAAATTGGCACATTCAAATTAGCTCTTCATTTCACCCTATCTCATAGTAGGGAGAAAAACAAAGAAAACTACTGAGACCTCATGAGAAAGATACAATAAAATACGAATTTCATAAATAAAAGAAATTTTACACGACAATAATAAACAAGCACCACTTATCTTTAACTCTTTCTTAAAGCAAATCCCTTGTAGCTCCTCTTGGACTCTTTATATCATCACAAGACTCTTGATTCTCTCTTCGAAGATGTAAGGAAGAAGAAATCTTTCACTTCTCTCCCTCTCCAACAACTCTTAAGAGAAATTACACTTAGACTCTCTACACTACACAATACAAAGAATGAAACAATAGAAAAAACTCAATGGTACATTAGCTGACTCTTTTTTATGATTAATTTTCGCTATAAATAGAGCATAATGTCGATTTTCCAAGAGGTGTATCAAATAACTCTTCAAAAAGCGTTCAATTTTAGATTTTTGCTCTGCACCAACTTTAGCGTTGTCGACTCCCACAATGGCGCTGTCGGCGCCCATGGCCCGAATTAAATTTGTGCTCTCTGTCAAATGGCGTCGTCGACGCTGAGTATTTCTCTCCAAAATGCTATTTTGACTCCAAATTCCATTATTTCTTATTTTTTTTGCTCCAAGTGCTAAAAATCTTCAACCTAAAATACAATATGAAAAATACATTCTTTTAAAGCACAATATCACAAAAAATGAGTAAAAAATATATGTCTAAAAATGCATATATTTTTGGTGCATTCAAATTCACCAAATTTAAATGTTACTTGTCCTCAAGTAACTCGTTCACTATATAAAAATATGACTTGTGGTAAAGAGTTTAACTGTTAGATTTCCATATTTTGGCCTACTAAATATCATAACATTACTTAAAATAAATTTAAAATAACTCAAATTAATACTAAATGTATAAGAATATCTAGTAGTCAAGTCTAAGATTTCTGATTTTTCATTCTTTTCAAGGAAACTTGCAAATTGTCATATTAAATTCATTGAGAGGATCCATATGAAAAAGAACTTCATGAAAACTGTACCAGTAAATATGCTAATACTTAAATGCAAGTTTAGAAAATGTAGTTAAGACTTCTTCCTTAAGTTGATTCAAGTGAAACCATTTTTTATTAGACATCTCCTCAAGCTTCTTCTCATATATTTTCCTTTTCTTTTTTTTTCTTCATATAAGGATTACTTTATCTGGATAGTCTTTAATAATTTTTAACTTCACTATCCTATTCTTAAAGTTAAAAACTTTTCACATTCCTTCACTTTATAAATTCATATTAGCTTTGAAGATTTTTTATAAAGTTTTAATCATTTTTTTAATGAAACTCTAAGATTCTCAATACTTCAAAACTACAAATTTCTTTACTTAAAATGGAAATACCATAGTCTTATTCTTTTATATAAAATACCTTAATATCTAGAACTAACATTTATCATTGAAATTTTTTCCTTAAGCTCACTATATATTTAGAAACACAAATATAATTATCTAAAGTTAGGCTCTACTACCAAAGGTTCTATTAAAAGGAAAATTTAAAATATAGCTAATTTAAGACAAATAAAATTAAGTTTATTTCTTTAAAAAAGAAATTTTCTTCTCCCCAAACTTAAATTTTTTAAAAGATTAAGCATGAAAAACTGAAAATACATGGTGAAAGAAAACAGTTAATACATAAAGAAAAAACTTACCTGTTGAAGTATCCATTTTTGAAACGTAACTCTGAAATATTGCAGACAGTAATATGAAAACCTACAAGACTTAAAACATTAAATAACACATTATACATATATACATATATATATATATACATATATATATACATATATATATATTTATATACATATATATATACATATATATATATATATATATATACATATATATATATATATATATAAAATTTGCCGAGAAAGAGTTAACTAAAAATAAATACAATAAAGTACTAAAAACAAACAATATTATTAAAATAAATTTCAATTCAGAAACAACTCTACACCCTATAGTTCGCAACACAACATTCAATACAAATTAAAGTATCACACTCTACGAACTAAACAATAACAACAATGTGCAACAAACTATAAACTAAATAAAAGATCAGAACTATGACTAAGCAGACATCTTTACTCATCCTCTTCTTCTTCTTCTACATCAAAGTTCTGCGGTTTATAAATGATAAAGATAGGGTGACTGGGAAACTTTACCGAATGATCACCCTCATGTATCTAACCATAGCATCATCATATGCAACATCATATTCAAACTTTTTTTTTTTGTTAAATCATCATTATGTGCATTCCTGACCTCCAAATATTCAATCCTGCTCTCCATCCTTAAGATATCTCTTTGTTGGATCATCATCTGCTCAATAAGTTCCTGAAGAGTAGGGGTATTGGAAGTAGAAGGAATATCCCTACTACTTCCCGTTCTCCATCCAACATGAGATTCATAGGTTTTAATATTTGCTGGCCCAACAGGTTTAAGAGGCTCAATCCTTTTCTCATCAATTCCAAAATCAACTCTCGATTGTCGGGCAGTTTGTCCTAATCCACCAGTCGTCTCACCTAGAGCAATAGAACAAATGTTTTTATAGATTATAGAGCCAACATCTAGTCTGCCCATCTGTTGGATACTGAAGTTCAGGATGACTCTATCCTTAGTAACTTCATTATGGTGGTTCGTAGGTATCATTCTGGCATATATAAATTAATGTCAGATCTTGGATACTACATTTAACATAGAAGCAGAGAAGTTTATCTTTACATTATTCTTCACCTTCCAAGCTTCTCTTCCATCAGTAAGAAATGAAGTATCTTCATTCAGAGCCTCATTCGTAGCAGAGATTGTCTTGTACTCATAGTGAAATGCTTCTCGCAACTGATAAATTTCATTAATCTTCCTCGGGGTGAACTCAACCATTTACCACGAACATAGATGTGGTCATCAGAAGTCTCTTTAAAATTGGTATAAAACTCCATGACTATGTCAATAACAGCCTCGACAGTAAAGTAACATAAATTCTCCCACTGCCGAGCAACAATCAATCACTCGACTTCACCACCAGGTTTTTTGAACGCTCGATCCAGAATTATTTTTTTTGTTTTCAGTAGACTATTGACATGAACGCTAGCTTTGAAGTTGATGAATCTTTAGTCATTATATTCCAATTTCCTCTTTCCTTTGCTCGTCCTTGGAGTCATTGCAATCTTCGAAAGAAAAAAAAGATGATAAAATCCAAATAAATTTTGAAAATTTCGAAAATCACAATGTGAAACGTTTTAAACTTAAACCCACTAAGTAAGAGTTCTTCACCAAAGGATTTTCTCAAAATCTCCTTAAAAAAATTAAAATTTCGGATATTGGCAATGTAGGAGAAAACTTTGGTGGAAATAAAAAATTTTTAATTCTAAGTGTAGCTCTTACCGAGAGAAGATGAAATCCAAACTTCTGTTGTCTTCTAATCCATTTTAATTCAAGTGTTTGCAAGCCCTATGGGTGTAAACTGAAGGTTGAAGGCGACCAAAGGGGTAAAAATGACATTTTCACAGTGCAATTTGCGAAATATTAAAGTACTTAGGGACTTTTGGGTCTCAGGCGCCGTCAGCGCTAGTGCCAAAAGATTCAATTTCCATTATTTTTGCACATCAGTTATTTTCAATTCACTCCAACGTCTAATTAGTCTTTTTAAACAATAATATTTATCCTTAAATAGTCCACAAACAAAATTGTTTACAAACAACACAAAACCAACTTTAGTATGTGAAATTCCAAATTTTTACAAACAAAAATTTTTAATCCCACTAACACGTACATAAAGCAAATCATATTATAATTTAGCATCGAAATCAAGTCCCAACACTAGAATGTTAAAAACTAAACTATACATACAATTAAAGTGATAGGAGTTTCAAAGCAAAACAGATTCAACACAATTACAATAAAAACATAATTAATTTAAAACAATAGAAAGTCTAACTTCTTCAATTACTCATGTTCATCTTCAGTACAGTCTCCTCCTCTATCATCTCCCATGGACTAGTAATGCACATACAAATTGTAGAATGGTCGGTACTGGAATTAATCAATTGAATTTTCATCGATCCATTCTTTCTTCTTGAACATCTGCACCAAACTTGCTTCAATCCTTTCCGTAAGAACAAAGTGTTCCTTCATCTTCCAATCTAGGTGATCAAAAAGATAAGTAATATTTCCTATCGCATTTATGATATTCTGAAGTTCTCTTTCTATCTTCTTTATTTTCTTCTCCAAAACTTGTGAACTTCAAACTGTATAGGGCATTAAGGGTGTCGAAGCATGTGATGATTGATAATGTC
>NEWO01001431.1:37403-48467 GCA_003013225.1 Phalaenopsis aphrodite | reverse complement strand
TGTTTGGTTATTTTATTTTATTTTATTTTATTTTTTAAATTTTATTAGCATCTGCAAGAAAACACAAATATCAATGCAAATTCAACAAGATAAAAAACAATAAAAAACAATAAAAAACAACCAAAACAGGAAAAGAAGTGCTAAACTTAGATTCTCCACAGTTCAATTACAGCTCTCCTAAATTTTCAATTTTTCTTAACGACTTTCCCTTGCAATAGTGTAAAACACTTGACGACATGAAACTTTGCAGTAAAATAAGTCGATCAAATCACGTAATTATACATGTCAAGTAATAATACGGTTAAAAAAATATCAATCTCACAAGGAAAGTGGTAAGAATTATTTTGAAGGGTGAATCTATAGTTTACTAAATGTTTAAACTTAGTTTAGCATGATCACAAACAAGAAATGATTTTATAAAGCCTGACTTAAAAGCAAAAATAAAAATAATGAGGTTGGAAAACATAGAAAACGGCGATAGAAGAATTTTATGATTCTTGAAAGCTTATGAGGCTCATGCCTTTTTGTTTAGGTATTATGGTGGTTAATGGTCTTCTTACTTTCCTCTACATGATAGTTATTGATAGGGATAGAAAATTCTCATTACGTACATGCCTATGTTAAAGGAATGCTTGAATCCACGAAGTTGATGCTTCTTCAATCCCCATGGTATCCTGTAGATTTGATTTAATTCTCTTCTAGGTTGCAAAACATGAATAAAATATAATATTCATGCTCAAATTTAATGGTTAACCATTTTTTTCATCTACATAACATGCATGAGTCACAAATCACGAAATATGTTAACATTTTAATTAGCTAGATCATGAGTAAATTAAATTCTATGTTAAACACAACAATTTAATCCATGATAGAAAGAAATCTCATATGAGAAAACCATGAAACCACATCACATAAATCATGGAGGCATGAAAGTAAATTTAGTTACGCATGATAGATAAAATACTAGGAAAATTTTTCATCGAAATCATTATTGCAAGTAAAAGTTGAAGATAAAACTTACAAAATAATTTGTTTCCTCTTTCACGATAGTAAATCCCTCTCCCATACAATAACCTCTCAAAACATGTAAGAAAATATGATGAAATAGGAAATGAAAGCCTTCGGGAGCTGAACCTCCAAGAGAGGAAGAGAAAACCTACAAAAGAAACTCTCCAAACGTCACCGTCACCAGATCTCCCCCTACGGAAGAAACTCTTTACTATTTTTTTTAAATTTAAATACACATTTTCATTTATAGATTTATGACGTCAAGGTGTTATGAGTGTAATTATCATCCTTTGAATGTTAGAATGTAAATACATAATAATTTTATGGTATGTACTATTTATTTATAAGAGAGTTTTTTGAAAATATATCAACAACTTGCAATTTCAACTTGAAGTCAACTAACTAGAATTGGATTCAATATTGCCCCTTAGATGAATGCATTGCATGTAGGGGCGTAAATAAGTCGAGCTCGAGCGAGCACTAAGTTTGTTGTGTTCGGTTTAATTGAAATTGCTTTTGTTCAAAATTGACTTGTGTTTGAAATGACTCGTGAATAGTATGTTCATGATTGGTTCGATTTGAAATCGCTTTTTCGTTTGAGTTCATGTTGAGCTGAATTTAACTCAAATGATTTGGAAAATAATAAATTTTAGCATTGTTTGAAATAACATAAAAAATAAATATAAAATCATTATAATAAATAATTTTCAATTATTCAATTATTTTGAACTAAAATGAGTTGAACACGATCAAGCAATGGTCTGTTTATGTTCAGCTTATTTATAAATCGACTATTTCAGCAAATCAAGTTTTAGCTACTTAGCACGTCAAACACGAGTTGTTCGCAGACGTAAACTTTGTTAACAGTTCTTATTGCCGGTTCCCGGCTTTTATCCCAGATTGTTCCTTTAATCAACAAAATTACCTTATTTTTAGTATTCTATGTTTTGTCATCTTTTTCAATATTGTCATATAAGAATTTTTTACTTTGTTGCCAACTAATGTTCTGTGCATTCTAGTACGACTAATATTATAGTTTACATTGTATTTGAGCAAACGACAATTAAATGTTAATACCTGACTTTTATTGAGTTCTCCCTCACTTGGATTACGTTTATGCATCTATAATGCTGCACAAATTTTTTAAATTTTTTTGTGTTCAGGGGTAAAGTTGGAATATTTGACATCACTTTTGTTTACTATTTTTATTTTTATTTTAGAAAATTTATTCAGTTTGCACAATTTTTATATGTTTTTATTTTTATTTTTATATGGAAATCACCTTTTTTTAAAAACACCCAAAATAATTATAACATATTTTTTATATGTTTCTAAAAACCAACTATCACTACTAGACATGGTTTAGTTTGAAACAAAACATAAATAAAATAAAATAAAATAAAAAATAGAAAATAGAAAATAGATGTGATCCCAAATGGGGCCTTAGGATTTATAAGAAAATGAAATTATGATATTGCAATTAGGTTAGGCCGTGGAGGCACAAGCACTGACCACTGGCACATTCACTATAACTTTGCCAATGTCTTATGACTCCCCTTTTTAATATCAGTCATAGATTAAGATATTTATCCTTAATCAATTTCTAATAAATAAACTTCCTTGAGCCTCTTATACTTTCCACTCAAGTAATAATGCGGCTAAAGAGTACTACATATTTATCTCACGAGAAAAGTATTAAGAAATTTTCATGAAGGCGAATCTCTAGGTCATTAAACATCTCTACCTAGTTTAGCGTGATTACAAATAAGAGATGATTTTCTAAAGTCCTATTGAAAAGCAAATGAAAAACTTAACACGATTGGAAAACACAGAAAACAATGGTAGAAAATTTATTGCTGTTCATCAAGGGATTTGAAGATTGTACCCTTGTGATTTAGATATTGTGGTGGTTTGTTGTCTTACTAGAATTTCCCATGTGCGATAGTTGCCAACAGGGATAAAAAGTTTTCTTTATGTCTATGCCTTGGTCAGAAAAGAACCCATAAAGTTGAATCATCCTCACAATCCCCATGACATCACAGATATTTTCATATCCCCTTTCTAAGTTGCAAAACACAAAGAAAATAAGTCTAATCTTTCTTTAATTTTGTGGTTAACTATTTCGTTCCTCTGCATAATAGTCAGGAGTCATAGATCGCAAAATATATTAATATTTTAATTGGCCAAATCAGGAGTAAATTAAATTTTGCGGTTAACAAAAAAACTTGAGTCTTGATTCCTCTGGAAAATGAAACAGAAATGAATTGTTTGAGAAAATGAAAAAAACACATCCTTTGAATCACAGTGATGCAAAAGTAAATTTAGTTACGTATGCTAGAAATAACTTTGGAAAATGTTCCATTGAAATCATTATTATAAGTAAAATGAAAAGTAAAAACATACAAAATAATTTGTTCTCTTCCACAGTTGCAACTTCCTGTAGCTTATAATAACCACTCAAAACATGTAAGAAAATATGAAGAATTAGGAAAGGAAAAACTTTAGGAACTCAACCCCCAAGATAAGAAGAGATAACCTAAGGCAGAAACTCTCCAAACTCCAAATTCTGCTCTCTAGTTGTCTCCAGATTTTCCCATCCTTCAAAAGCCAAGAAGAGGCCAAGAAGTCTTTCTATCATGACATCATTAGATGTTTATAGTTATATTCTACATTGGAGGTCCAAATTAAGCATGCAAACTCCAAATCAATCAATTTGTCAAGAATTGGCGTGAAATCACTCAAAATTTTTCCATAAGTCTAAAATATGCATGAAATCACACGAAATATGAGTTCTGGTTTTCCGACGACATGGCCACTTCAGAACCCAGCCTGATCACCCTCAGATCAAGCATGACTACGTCGAAGAACAATGTATTGCATCTTTTGACATAATTTTGCATGTTCAGAACTTATAATCTATAAAATAGGGCAACCGACCTTCTACAACATAAAATCATGATAAATGGGGCAAAATAAAAGGTAAAATGCAGGAATAAAAGTGGATAAATATACGTAGAATAGACTCATATCAGCACCTTCAAGCTTATCTCATTACCCACCCTCAAGTAATTTTACAACTCAACAGGGTCCCAACTAGATTATAATCGATACTCATGTAGGTTTCTAAAGTATTTAACTTTTTTGTCAAAATAAACTAAAAGTGTAATTGTCATTTCAGGTTGAATTATTCATAATGTTTAATAACCTAGTCTTTCCCTTAAGTTCCTCAGGCCAGCTTTTTTAAGTTAAAAATATTTGTACTAACCTCTGATTTTTAAACATTCTTTTGTTAAGTTAAAAATATTTGTACTAACCTCTGATTTTTTAGATCAATTCCAGTGAAGCTAGCCAACCTAATCCTACTTAACCTTTTTTAAACATTCTTTTTCTGAAGATAACATGAGATAAATTTCATTAAAGAGTTATGAAAAAATCTTATCACTTAAATTTCAACAAGATACATTCTGAGCTTTCCTTTTCTGAGTTTTTCTTTTAATTTTTAATGTCAACCTAAGCTTTTTTAGAGTTATTTTTATCTTTTTAACTTTTATTTCTTTTCTTTGTTCTTTTCCCCTTAGGTTACTATTCTTGGTTGGACAATTTTTTTTTTCCGTTTACATTATTTGAAGGCCTAGTTTCCCTTAAGCGATAAGTCTAAAAAGAGGATTGTTTTAATGTTTTAATTTCTAACTCCTAAACATTCATATTTACATGCATACCACTCAAGTCCTTAACATCATATCAAAATTACAACTTTTGTTTTTTTTTTGTTAAATTAAATACACTTTTTCATTTATGGCTTTATGACCCTAAGGTGTTATGAGTGTAATTATCAACCTTTGAATGTTTGATATGTAAATCCATAACAATTTTGTGCTATGTACTGTTTATATATAATAATTTTATGAAAAAATATCAACAACATGCAATTTCAACTTGAATTCAACTAACTAGAATTGTATTCAATATTGCATCATGGACAAATGCATTGCCGGTGGGGTGTAAATGAGTCGAACTTGTGCAGGCACAAAGCTTATTTGTGTTCGGTTTATTTGAAATTATTTTTGTTCGAAATTGACTTGTGTTCGAAATTGCTCGTGAATAGTATGTTCATGATCGGTTCGATTTGAAATGGTTTATTCATTTCAGCTCATGTTGATTTGAATTTAACACATGATTTGGAAGAAAAAAATTTTTAACGTTGTTTAAAACAACATAAAACATCAATATAAAATCATTATAATAAAAAAAAAATAATTATTTAATTACTTCGAACTAAAAATGAGTTGAACACAATCAATCAATGGTTTGTTTATGTTCCTCTTATTTATAAATCAAATTATTCAGCGAATCAAATTTGAGCTACTTAGCAAGTCAAACACGTGTCGTTCGTGGAAGTAAACATTTTTAACAGTCTTATTGTCTGTTCTCACCTTTTATCCCGGAGAGTTCCTTGCTCTTCTTGGCTTGCTATCTTCATATAATTAAAATCAGCTAAAATTAATTCTTGCAAGACTTCTTAACTGATCATTAAGGTTCAAACAACAAAATTACCTTATTTTTAGTATTTGATATTTCGTCATCTTTATCAATATTGTCATATGAGGAGTTTTCACTTTGTCACCAACTAATGTTCTATGCATTCAAGTATGACTCATATTATACTTCTTCATTGTAACTGAGCAAATGACAGTTGAAGGTTAATAGCTGACTTTTATTGAGAAATCCCTCACTTAGATTATTTTTATGCATCTATACTGCTGCCCAAAATTTTGAAACTATTTGCGTTCAGTGGTAGAGTTAGAATATTTGACATCACTTTTGTTTACTATTTTTATTTTTTTTAATTTTTATTTTAGAAATTTTATTCTATTAGCATAATTTTATATGTTTTAGTTTTTATTTTTTTAAAAGAAATCACCTTGTTTTTTTAAAAAGCCCAAAATAACTAAAACTTATTTTAAGTGTTTCTAAAACCAACTATCATAAATTAACATGCTTTAGCTCGTAACAAAGTAGAAATAAAATAAAATAAAAATAAGAAATAGAAAACAAAAAAATAAAGGTGATCCCATATGGGGCCTTATGATTTAAAAAAGAAATTGAAATTATGATATTGCAATTAGGCCAAGTCGTGGAGGCATTAGTACATTCATTATAACTCTGCCAATGTTTTATGACTCCCGTTTAGAATATTGATCCTAGATTAAGATATTTCTCCTTAATCATTTTTTAATAAATAAACTTTCTTGAGCCTCTTACACTTTCCACTAAGAGTACCGCGTATTTATCTCTTGAGAAAAGTGCTAACAATTTTTCTAGAAGGCGAATCTCTAGTTCAGTAAGTGTCTAAACCTAGTTTAGCGTGATTACAAGTAGGAGATATTTTTCTAAAGACCTACTCAAAAGAAAAAGCGAAAGTTAACTTGATTAGAAAAGACAGAAAACAATGATAGAAAATTTCTTTGGATTTGCGGCTTGCGCCGCTGAGATTTATGTGTTGTGGTGGTTTGTGGTCTTCGTAGACTTTCTCCTACGCGATAGCTATCATCAGGGATAGAAAGTCTTCTTTATGCCTATGCCTAAGTCAAAGAAGAATACATAAATTTGAAGCTTCATCAATCCCCATGACATCATAGTTTTTTTCCTACCCTCTTTCGAAGCTGCAAAACAAAAATTGAATATGTCTATTCTTACTTGAATTTTGTGGTTTACCATTTCGTTCCTCTGCACAATAGACATGAGTTGCAGATCAAGAAATGTGTTAATATTCTAATTGGCCATATCAAGTGTAAATTAAAATCTACGGTTAAAAAAAACTTGAGCCCTGATTCCGCTGGAAAATGATACAGGCAAATAAATCATCTGCGAAAATGTCAAAAATCACATCCTATGAATCACAGTGATGCAAAAAGGAAACTTAGTTACTTATACTAGAAATAAATCTAGAAAAACATTCCATTGAAATTATTGTTACAAGTAAAACTGAAAGGTAAAAACTTATAAAAATAATTTTTTCTCTTCCACAGCTACAAATCCATCTCCCTGTTGACCTCTCTTTTAGTTGAGGTTTAGTCTTCCCTCTTTAGTAGCTTAGGTCTAGCCATAGGATTTTCATGTTGACTATTTCTAGAAAACTAGAAAAGGAACCCTCACTTTTAGAAACTCTAAATTCTTCTGTGCTCAACTTGAAGTTCTGTATAAGAGTCATAACCTCTAACACTTAGTAGGTGGGGCCACTATAGAGGAAGCTCATGGGGGTTCCCCATAGGACTGCTTGACCATAAGGTTGACCCTGAGTGTTGGTCTAGAGCTAGTTCACTCACTTGCACTCACTTTCACTCACAACCATAAAACCCAGAATTGTTGACATTGATCCCTTGATCTTTTGGGAAACTCATATAGATGGTCCTCTAGACCCACTGGCCCTAGGTTGGGGTTTGGCTTAGACCAGTACATAGAGGACCCAAATAGGGATTTCATTGGTTCATAGTTCGGAAAAGATGGTTGGCAACTCAATTCTACCAAAATATCCAACTTGGTCTTTTGCCCCCAAATACACCAAAATTACCTACACCTTCAAACCCCAAATTTAACCAAAATTCCCAAATTCACCCAAAATACCCAAACTTATTCAAAAATTATCTCAAACCATTTGAAACTACCCAAATTGCCCAAAACATCCCAAAACCTCCAAAATTGCCAAAATACCATCAAATTTGCCAAAATTAAAAAAAAAATCCTTGGTAGCCCAAACTTTCCTAAAACCCTAAAAATCATTTCAACTATCCCCAAAACCAATTTGAACCCAATTTGATCAATTTGACCACTTTGACCAAAAAGCCCCAAATTGCCTTTAAAGACCCAATTCCTCCAAATTCACCTCACATACCCATCATTTTGGCACCAATCCTCTCCAATTTAAATTCTAAACTCAAATTCATCTTTCATATGATCAATTCAAAACAAATCCAAGCCTACTTAACCCATGCTTTGAGCTTAATTTTAATCCAAATTAAACCCGCAATTTTGACCCTATGACTTAATCTCACCTAATTGAACCATATGATCCACTCAATTGCCCCAATTTGAATCCTAAGTTTTCCATAACAATCCTACACATAAAATTGGACTTTCAATTGGCCTTGATCAAGCCTCAATTTCACTCAATTTCAACCCAAATTCAAGATCCCCAAATTTGCCCCAAATTGGTTATGTTTCGGAATTCCACTAAATTGAATGCCCTAACCCCAAAATTGACACCCAATTTATATTGAAAACTTTTTATGACATTACTCTAGAACATTTTGAACCATCAATTTGGACCTAACCCAACCTTACTCTAACCTAACCCCAAGTTCAATCCAACACCCCCAACTTGACTAAATGACCAAAACCCATCAAATTGAACCTCCAAATCAATTTAAATTCACTCCAAATATATTCCAAATCTCTTATGACAATCATCTACAAAATATTGACCAATCAATTGAGCTCAATGTCATGGTTAGTGTAACAGAAACCCAACTTCTAGCCATTGCCGGCGTTATTTTGTGTTGAGGAGTTGCCCTTAAGAAGCTGTCGGTCACCAGAATCGAAATCTCATCGCCCGCTTTGGAAGGATGTTTTAATTTTTATAAAAATATGAAATCAAACTGACCCCATACTTTTCATAGTTTAAATGAGCATTGTACCTCAAATCCTATATCAATTCCGAAGAACAAACACAAGATTTGAGGATGAGGCTTGATCAAATAAACTAAGAAAAAGTATGACATTGTTTGGTCTGCGAAACCTTTATATTTGTCGATAAGTTCCCCTATTTAGTATAAAGGATTAAATAGGGTTTATTTTAAGCTGGGTTCATACATGCTTCCTATAAGGGCAAGCCCCTATAGTTATTTACATCTTAAATAACAAAGGTAACTTAAGAAAAATCTCGATAAAAATCAGGAAATATTATCTTCAAGGAGCTTAAAATGGCAAGACTCTTCAATGAGATCAGACGTAGTGGTGTAAAATGGGATTTGTTCAAATTTGGAACATTTTATTGTAGAATCCAAAGGAGGAGAAACTAAGAGATGTCATGGATCCAGAGGAGAACCTCGGTGACTTCCCAGGCCATCCTAATGTTTGGATTCAATTTTGAGAAGAAAAATTTATGTGTTTCATCCTGCCAATTTTATTAACTAGGGCTTATATTCGTGTGAAACCATCACACAAATAGCCTGAAAGATGTGAGGATTTAGTTCATGACAAACGACAACCTCAGAATCTTAAGATGAGTTAGGGCTTATATTATATAATAGGGCTATACAAAGGCCTAAAGATAAGGTGATGGTTTACGTTGCATAAGCAAGCAACCTCAAAGTCCTATGGCTTTGTTGTTTAAGTCTAAGGAAGGAAGATTGATTTAGCTGAGGAAGACAGGTTTTGCTGTTGAAGATGGTCGTGCTGCCCACCATGCTAGCTCCAAGCTCATGCCACGATGAGTTTGAGTTTTCTAGTGTGTCAAGTTATAATGTCAAATCAGGTGGCCCTTGGTTGAAGTTCTTTAAATTTTATAGGGGCATATTAAAGTTGATTAGCACCAGTTTGGATCCTACGATTCTCTTGCTCCAGCACCACTATTTTCTATTAGATTGACTTAGCCCAAATGAATTTAATGAACTCAACTTAATTAGTTCCATAATTTCATTTAGACCGTAGGAAGCCTCTTTAGCAACCATAGGTTACCGCCTCCGAGGAATTCCTGATCATCCGTTAGAGATGTCTTAATTTAGTTACAGATGTAGTTTTATGTGATGTTTGTGATTAAATTTTGAGTTGTTTTATATTTTGAATGTTGTGGCGGTAAATTTTATCTTGGTTGTTTTTTTTTAATTTTAGTTTTAGTTTTGGTTTTGGTTTTGGTTTTGATTTTGTGGCTATCCTGATAGTTTTAGTTTTCCATGCAAATTTGTATAAGCACAAATGTATAACATAAAAGTACAAGAAAGACAACGCTGCAAACAGTAAAGGTGTATCTGGCCAGTCTTCTCGTTCCACCACCAGAAACTTAAAATGCATGTTAAGGAAGTTTATGGAGAGCAAGAAAGGTAAGGTTTTGTTAGTTTCCCTAACCCTATGTCATATTTTTGTGGGTCCTTAGGAGTTTAATTAAGGATGATTTTGTTAAGCAAAACATATTAAGTTTAGTAGATCTTCAAGATATCCAACAGATCTAGAGAAAGAAGCAGGTTTGTGTTACTCTCTCGCTGCCTGGTGGAAAATCCTGAGTTTTTTTAAACTGGTTGTGTTGCTTAATAAGTCATCCTGTAAATACCCTTATTACTCAATGAACAATGATGTCTCAATTATCTCTAAGAATAGGGTAATTATCACTTGTGATTCAATTTAAGAATTATGTGGGTGAAGACCCTTAAAGAGGCAAGTTAATGTTGTTGGAACACCTAGCCAAATTTTAACCCTAATTGGGCTTGTAGTGTTTGAAAGATGTTTTAACTTTCAATGATATTTACTTTTTTAATCCTCATTTAAATGAAACTTGATTTAACCTAACTCACTACTAAGCCCTTAAAGCCTAGGTGAGTGTCTTAATTAGCTTTGAAAAGATCTAGCTTTAGGTGATCAAGATTCATGATTTGAATTTTATTTGAAAATCAAATGGGGGGTATTAAACTTCAAAAGTCATACTCCTAAGTCCTAGATTCATTTTATTTTAATAAACTTCCAAATTTTAATAATTTAGAAATTTATTAACTTATCTCTTTTTAATTAAGAAAATGAGATTGGTTTCTACCAATTAACCCCTTGTGTTTCAAAAATCAAATAGATTGATTAAGATCAGAGGTTACCCATTTCCCTCCTTAAATTAAGCCTAATGGTTAAATAAGGCTAATTTTCCAAAATTACACATTTGCCCCTAAGGCTATATCACTTCATAATTTATCAAAGTTAATCTAACTGACTTTAAAATTTTTATTCTACCTCATTCATGGGTTAATTAAGACATCAAAGGAGAAAAAGTGATTTTTCAAATTTTAATTTATT
>NEWO01001430.1:42020-72661 GCA_003013225.1 Phalaenopsis aphrodite | reverse complement strand
AATTTTTTTTTTCATCCCCCCCCCCTCAAACTTGAATTTTTAATAAAATAAAATATTATATCATCATATATAAATATTTGCAAGAATAAAAATTTAAAAATATCATGCTAATAGGAATTTTTATATCCTAAATATACAAGTACAAAAAATAAAAACAGGAGTAAAAATTAAATTAATCAAATTTTAATTTACTTAACATGTAGAAATTTATTAGACTTCAATGAGGTGGAGTATAACATAAAAGCAAACAAACACACTATCAAACATACATGACTGCAACATAATGAAAAATATTTAGTAGTAAATTGAAAGTCTTAAACAAGCAGCTTTTAAGTAAAGTTAGTTATATTCTAAACCTTCCTAAGATCCAAAATTAAGTTTAGCACAAACTAACTAACTACAAAAAAATAACACAGTTAACACAATTACTACCACACATACATAATAACTACTCACAAAAACACAAATACATCACAGTAGTATCTAGTAAACAAAGCACAACAAAAACTAACAGTCTCAACAATAATAACTGAAAACATAACAAAAAGTATCGAATAACTGCACCATCCATAGTTCACAATAATACATAAACTCAAAAAAAAAAAACTATAGAACCAAACTAATCATCCTCATCCTCTGCATCACTCTCATCACAATGCCAAGTAGCTGCAGGCTCATATGGTGGATATCTTGAGTATTGAGGAAATACAACATCCTCATTACCTCTCATGAGGTTTTCCATAGCTAAGTTGTATTCTCCATCATAATCACTATATCTCTTCATGTATTCATCCATATGCACTGCAAAATTTTCTAAATTTGATATATTTTTGTTGGTATAAGTGACATTATTCAATATCCTATGTAATAGTTGTGATTAAGAATAAGATTTAGAAGTCTGACCCTGAGATGTAGAAGCACGTGAAGTAGAAGCTCGTGATGTCGAAGCAGCAGACGTACTAGAAAACCCTCCTCTCCAATCAAAAATGGAATGATGTGAATAAGATTTCACATTTACACTGGTAATGGGCTTAAGAGGTTGCAAGATCTCTTCCCAACTGTCAAATCTACTCCAATATGCTTACATAAAGAAAAGATAAATGATGCAAATCTTAAACCTATAGTAGTAGCAACGACAACATAACTGGTAATAACACTATGAATCAAAGCTTCAATGTCGATGGGCTTGAACTGTTGGATATAATAGTTCAAAGTTTCTTGATCACGGGTTACTTCACTACAATGATTTGCTGGCAGACGAGCAAAAATGAAATAATATCATGCCTTTACAGTGGCATCCAACTTTGAAGTGGAAAAGTTAACTCTCCTTTCATTTGTAATCTTCTAAAGCCCTCTTCCAGTAGTCAAAGAGGAAATGATCTCGTCTAGCTCCTCCTCAGTAGGACTATAACTCAAATAAAAACAAAAAGTGATGGGGGGGAAAATGATAAAATTAGTTTATTACCTTAGGTGAAAAAGGTACCATCTTTCCTCTAACCATTACTCCATGTTCTTCAGCTTCAGCGAGATTCGCATAGAACTCCTGCACAATAAGAATCAATGCAACAACAGAAAAACAAAAAACCACTCTCACTGGTGGCTAACAATCAGATCTTCCAGATCTCCTTCCGAACTTTTAAAACACCACTTAGGAATCAACTTTCTCAACTGCAGTGCATCCTTGTATTGTTTATGAGCTCTCAAATTGAGAAACTTGTTTGAATCGAATTGAGCCTTTCCTTTGCTCCTCTTCATTCTTAGTGACACTTCTAAAAATTGTATAAAATTTACAATAAATTCCAAATCAACTCTAAATCAGTAAACTTAACTCCTAAAAGCTTAAACTACCAAATCCATGTATTTTCTAAATATTTTTCTCAAATTTCCACCATGAATAGTGATTTTTAGGTAGCTCGTGAATTTGCTCAAAATACATGGTGAAAATAAATTTTTTACATAGAAGTGAAGCTCTTACCTCAAAGATATCAAATCTAGCAATTCATTCTCCATACCACCAAGAAATCTCTAAAATAGGGTGTGCCCTAGCTCTAAAATTGTGAAAATTTGAGGAAGAAGACGACGTCGAGAAAAAATAATGGAGTTTTTCAGACCAATTTGTCTCTTAAAATTGTTTGCAATTCGATTTACGTGAACAAGAGCTTAAGCACGATTGATTCGTCGCTTATGCACATGTCTCTCTGTTTATGCACTGCTTAAGCACGGGGTCTTGGAACTTAGGTGTCAGTGCACAATTTTTTTATTTTTTCCGATTTACGTGAAAAACACTCCTAGCCTAACTCAACCAACCTTACAAGGTTTCATAACTCTTTAATAACTATTTTCATCTTTTTCAATTCTCCTTTCACTGATGATTCACCAATCTTAATTAATTAAATTCAACACAAAATAACACAAAAATTTATACGAACGAACACTTATATTCATTTACGAATGATTAAAAAATATTTTTAAATACATAAATTCTCAATCCAAATAGTCATGTATGAAAAAATTCCTAAACACAATCACTAGACAATCATCACATTAAAAACATACTAAACACACATAACCTTAAACAACAAACACTAAACACACAAACATTAAACAACAAACACTAAACACACAAACATTAAACAACAAACACTAAACACACAAATATTAAACAACAAACACTAAACACACAAACATTAAACAACAAACTTAATTCCATTCTTTAATTTGTGGAACAAATTCTAGCCAATCATTAGTCTCTCTTTCAGCATTTGGAATATAAATATGAAATAACAGACAATGGTTAATAACTCTGGTTGAATCTTCTTAAATCCACTTGTTCTTCAAATACATAGCTTTGTTCGCTTCTTCTATAAAACTGGTATAACTAAACTGCATCTTAAGTTGCCATCCCATATGATCCAGATGTGCGTTAACTTCCATCACTTTTACTTCAATTGAAGCCATGTTAGCCTCAGTTTTAGCGATTTTCTTAGCTATTGCTTTGATACTAACGGTGAGGAAACCAATATAACTCTTGCACACTCTAAATAACAAACTTCTTTCTCATTACTTCCTCCTTCTTCTTTAAATCACTTTCTTGAGATGACATTTTTTCCAAAACTCTCACATTTTCGCATAGAATTTAAAGTTAAATGGAGGTGTAGTGAGATTTCTTCTCGTACCCTTCGATTTATAGGCTCTAAACTTCTCTTATAACTCCTAGGCACGTCCTAGAATTGTCTCCCATCTTAGAGCCAACAAAATCTCGATTATAACTTTTATAAACCAAAATTTGCACATGTTTTTTAACTATTGCACTTAAGCGTCACTGCTCAATTTAGTATAGGTCAACTTAACGCCTAAATACTTGTTCCAACTTATCTATGTCATCTTTTAAGATCATAGAATAATCACTAAATCATTATACATTCAAAATACTACTAGAATTTTCTAAATCATACACAACAACATAACAAAAACATAGATTACTATGAGTAGCCTCACATATAGCACTTGGTTTAACATTGTCAACCCAACGTAACCAATGCTTATTCGGGTTGACCCAACATCATAAAATCATTTAATTTAAGTTGGTCACCTAAAAAGTAGGATTTCAGCCTGTGACCATTCACTTTGAGTATTTTATCAATTTTAGGATCTTTGATATGCACAACTCCATAAGGATAAACTTTCATCACAACAAATGGGCGCATCCACTTGGACTTAATTTTTCTTGGAAATAATCTTAACCTTGCATTATAAAGCAAAACTTGTTACCCTGACTGAAAATTTTTAGTTGCAATCCTCCGATCATGCCTCATCTTCATCATTTCCTTGTAAATCTTAGCACTTTCATAGGATTCATTCCTTATCTCTTCAAGCTCATTTAACTGCAATAATCTTTTCTCATCAACATCCTTTAAATTGTAATTAAATTCATTAATAGCCCAATATGCTTTATGCTGAAGTTCAACTGGTAAGTGACACACTTTCCCAAATATTAGTCTGTATGGGGACATTCCTATAGGAGTTCTGTATGCGGTCCTATAAGCCAACAAAGCATAGTCAAGTTTGACTGACCAATCTATTTTGGTTGGATTTATAGATCTTTTCATTATTCTTTTAATGTGACGGTTAGATAATTCAGCAAAACCACTTGTCTGAGGATGATAAGCATGAGTAATTCTAAGATTAATATGATATTTCTTTAATAACTTCTCAATTATTTCATTTCTGAAATGAATTCCCCCATCAATTATGATTGCTCTCGACATCCCAAATCTATAAAATATGTTTGTTCTTAAAAACTTTGCAACACTTTGAGCACACATCTAGGTAAAGCATCAACTTTTATCGATTTAGATACATAGTCTACTGCTAATAATATATATAAGTTTCTAAAATATTGTATAAATGGTCCCAAGAAATATAATCCCTAAACATCAAATATCTCAAATTTTAACAAATAATTGAGGGGCATCTCATTTCTCCTAAAAATTTTGCCTACTCGTTGACATCGATCACAAGTTTTGATATAAGTGTTAACATATCTAAATATTATAGGCCAATAAAATTCAGATTATAAAATTTTGTATGTTGTTTTATCAGCACCAAAATGACCCCCAAAATCAAAAATATGAATTTTTTGGAGAATTTCATAAGTTTCTTCCAAAGGTACACATCTTTGAATAATAAGATCCTTTCCTTATTTATATAAAAACAGGTCATCCTTTTCAAAATTGAGTGGTTTTTCTAAATCAATCCTTGACAGATCATCAACAATTTGATTCTCAGCTCTCTTTCTATCTACTATCTCGAAGTCAAATTCTTTCAAAAGAAAAATTTATCTTATAAGTCATGGTTCTGCATCCTTCTTTTTCATTAAATACTTAATAGTAGAATGATTGTATGCACAATACATTTAGTTTCAATTAAGTATGAGCTAAATTTATCAAAAGCATATACTACTACTAATAACTCTTTCTCAATTGTGGTATAATTAATTTGAGCTTCATTAAGAGTTCTAGTATAGTAGATAACCTTGAAAATCTTATCATGCTTTTATCCTAAAACAACTCCAATAGCATAATCACTAGCGTCATACATTAATTCAAAAGGTTTCTCCCAATCTGTTGAAACAATAATCTGTGTAGTCACTAATTTTTCTCGTAATAATTCAAAAGCTTTTAGGTACTTTTTATCAGAATTAAAAATCACAACTTTTCAAGTAAATGGTATAAAGGTATAACAATTTATGAAATTTCTTTAACATATCGCCTGTAAAATCCAACATGTCCAAAAAACTTCTAATTTACTTCACACTTGATGGGCAAGGTAAATTAGCAATCACTTGTGTTTTTGCAGGGACTACTTCCATACAATTTTTTGAAATTTGATGTCCCAAAACTATTCCTCCTACTATCTTAGATTGTCACTTTCCCAATTAAGGACTAAATTTACTTCTTCACAGCGCTTAAGAACTTTTGATAAATGTTCTAAACTAGATTCAAATGAAGTTTGAAATACTAAAAAATCATCCATAAAAACTTCAATCCCTTTTTCGATTAAATCACAAAAAATAGCCATCATACATCTTTAAAATGTAGCAGGTGCATTACATAAACCAAAGGGCATTCTTCTAAAAGCAAATGAACCATAAGGAATGATAAAAGTTATTTTCTCTTGATTCTTAGGAGCTATTTGTATTTGGTGATAACCAGTATATCCATCCAGAAAATAAAAATTTTATGCCAGCTAGTTTATCCAGCATTTGATCTAGAAAGTGTAGTGGAAAATGATCTTTCGTAGAGGCGAGACTTAATTTTCTATAATCAATGCATATTCACTATCCTATGACATTTCTTGTATTATTAACTTGTTATATTCATTTAAAGTCACAGTCACTCTTTCTTAAGAACACGGTGAATCAGACTAAGCCATGCACTATCTGAAATAGGGTAGATAATTCCAGCATCTAACCATTTTAAAATTTCTTTTTTAACAACAATTTTTATAATAGGATTTAATCTCCTTTGAGTATCATTCATTGGTTTGCAGTTCTCTTCCATATGAATTTTATGCATATAAATTGAAGGACCGATTCATTTTATATCATCAATTGTCCATCTAAAGACTTTCTTGTTACTCTTTAAATTTTTCATCAAACTCTCTTATTCATATGTGGATAATTTTTAGGAAATTATAACATGAAATGTATAGGAATTACCTAAAAAGGCATACTTTAAATGTTAAGGAAGTGACTTCAACTCAAGCTCATGAGATTTTTCAATTGATGGATAAAAAGATTTATCTTTTTCTGTCATGTCAAAGACTTCAAAACTTTCTCAAATATGATTTAAATCTTCTTATATAAATCTTTATATAAATCTAATTCCTCTTCTTGCCCATTTTCCAACTCTTTCATTTTAGATTTCTCTTCATGAATTATTTTGAAATGACATTTACTTAACTATCTAATCACATTCATTCTATAACATTCATCATTATTACCTTTTATAGAGTATTTCATTGATTTAGAAAAATTAAATGTAATTTTATGATCATTGACGTGCATAGTTAATTCTCCTTTCTGCACATCTATCATTGCTCTTCCTGTGTCTAGGAAAGTTCTTCCCAAAATTATAGGTTTCTCCTTATCTTTCTCCATATCTAGTACAATGAAATCAATCACTAGGACATCTTCTATAACTCCTTTAGGATATGTTATTGAATGATTTGGTAACTACTAAGTTATGGTATTAGGGGTTATTTCTCCTAATCCTAGTTTTTAAAATAATGATAATGGCATAAGTTTGATGCTTGCACCTAAATCATGTAAAGCTTTTCCATAAAACTTGTCTCCTATTTCACATTGAATTGTAAAGCTACCCGGATCTTTAAGCTTTTTAAGAAGCATTTTCTAAATTATAACACTGCACTCCTCACTAAGTGCAATAGTTGCATTATCTTCAAACTTTCTTTTCTTGCTAATAATATCTTTCATAAACTCACATAAGTTGGCATTTGTTCTATAGCTTCAACAAATGGAAAATTATTTGAAAGTTTCTTAAAAATTTCTAAAAATTTTAAAAATTGCTTATCTAAATTTTGTTGTTGGAGCCTCTGAGGAAATGGAGGTGCTGGTTTTTCAGAGTTAACGTTAAGTAGAGAAATAAGTATCTCTAAACCTTTTGAAGAATCCTCTTTTGGTTATTCAATCTCTTCTCTCTTTACTTCAGTCTCTTTTTGAAATCTACCTCTAATTATCATCCACTTCTAAGTTGAACGGCTTTTACTTGCTCTTTATTCTAGTCTTTTAGATTTACTTTTGTATTGTTAGGAAGTGTTCATTGGGATCTATTACTTTATGAATTTGCTATTTGTTCCAACTGATTCTCAATATTTCAAATTGTAGCTCCTTGACTATATAATTTATTTCCCATTTGTTACATCACTTCTTCTATTGATAACTTCTTCTCTTTAAATTGTGCATTACTGTTAAAACTTGGAGGATATGTGGGTCTATAATTACTATTCCCTTGCTTGTTCCAATTTCTTAATGGGTTTACTTGGTTGTTCCTCCATTGTTGATTATTACCACCCAAAGTATTATTCCAGTTAAAGTTAGGATGGTTCTTCTAACATGGGTTATAATAATTTGAATATGGGTTATTCTGCTTATTATTTACAACATTCAAAGTTTTGAATGATGCTTGAGAATCTACCATTTAGCCTAATGAATTCTCTTTGATCATGGACATTGGTTAAGAAAAATTCATTCCAATATAGTCTAACTTCCTTGAAATTGCATTAACTTGATTTACTAACTTGACAAAAGCATCAATTTCATTAACATTAGTTACTTTCGTAAGATTTACCCTTTCAAAAGGCCATTGAAAATTATTTTCATCCATCTCTTCAATTAAAGCATAAACGTCATTAAATAGTTTTGACATCAACGAACCACCAGTAGCGACATCAATAATAGATCTAACAGATACAGCCAATATATTATAAAAAGTTTGAATTATTAACCAATCTGGTAGAGCATGGTGTAGACACTGTCTTAAGAGTTTTTCAAATCATTCCCATGCTTTATAAATAGATTCTCCTTCAAATTGACAAAAATGTGTAATATCCTTTTTAAGCTTTGCAATTTTTTATGATAGAAAATATTTAGCAAGAAATTTTTTAGCTAAATTACCCCAAGTTCTGATAGATCTTGAAAATAATCTAAGTCTCATAGCATCATCTAATACACCATCATATTTAAATGTAGCACATAATTCTAGAAAATTGGCAAGATGTAAATTTTGATCTTTAGTTAGTGCTCCCCAAAATTGATTATTTGATAACATTTGGATAATAGTAGGCTTCAGCTCAAATTAATTAGCCATTATAGCAGGTTTTTGAATACTACAATGAAGTTCATTCATTATAGGGTTTGCATACTCTCTTAAAGGTCTAAATTCTTCAATGTTTTGATTATATTGATTTGTCATTTCTTAAAATTTTTCAATAATTATTAATTTTTAAATTTTTCTAATAGTTCTTTCAAACATACATTACTATAAAGCACATAAAAATTAAAATTAAAATAAAAACACAAAAACAAGAATTTAATATATAAAAAGCAACACTACATTGTTCCTATAATAAATCTTAAAGTCTAAATAAGACTTTGTAAGAGTATAAATTTTGCTTTCTAGAAACTCTTTTTTTAAATAGTTTCCCTTTGTTTCTCGGCAACGGCACCAAAAAGTTGATCCTAACTTACTAAATAAATATTAAATGCGATGTATGTAATTAAATGCTTAATTTCCTTAATAGTGATTTCTACTTTGCAAAGAAACCAACAACTTGATCCAAAGCAAAAGCTAGGTAAATTTTCAACTATGAAGCAAAGAAAAGTGCAATTATCGTCATCAAGTAATATAAAACTTTTTCATTAAGCCCCGAATATCAAACCCACAGAGAAACTTTACAATATGCACTTAAGAAAGCTAAAAAGTTTAAATGATAAAATCCACTTAACAAAATATTCTTACTTAAACTTAAGGTGTTATAATAGGAATGAAAATTTGATTCCTTTGGTAAATTTTGGTTTATGAAAATAAAGTAAACAACTAATCAACTTAACTAAATATTTGCAAGAAAGTGTTAATATAAGTAAAATATATTTTTCCTTATCATAAATTAGTAAAAAATATAAACATTCTATTATGGATGTATGTTAAATGTGTTGTGTCAAATAAGAGCAATAATATTCTTTACCCTTACTGGAGATGCTATAAAGAATATTGGCTAATATATAGTTTGAATAGTCTTGAAGACCGATTAGGTAGGGAAGATACTAGCTCTCACTTTAGAGTTCCCTCTTCTCCCTCCACTTGGGGGCTAACTTCTCCTATGAAAACCTAAAACTATAAATCAAATTGGGGGCTTTAGCTTGTCACTTTAAAGTCCTCTAATTCTACACCCTTAAAAAGTTTGTTTTCCTATTTATTTTCACTCAACCCCATGAATTGCATTCTCATTCATGAAATCAATACGAGATTCTAAAAATTTTTTTATTGAGACAATACCATCTCGGATCCTACATGTTATAACAATAGGTATTAACATCTTAATTGGTCAAATCAAAAAGTAAATGTAGTAAAAGGTTTCAAATCATCACAACCTCTTCCAACATTGAAGTCTAATACTTCACACAACTTCCTTTAAATACTTAATGTCTTATCATTTTATGGAAAAAGATAAAGAAAACTACTTAGAATCCATGGAGAAAACACAACCACACATGAGTTTAAAAGTATAAATCATGCACACAAATAAGAAATCTAAATTAAAATCAAATGTAGTCACAAAGATATACACTTATCTCAAATCCTCTCAGCCAAATGTCTTAAAGTTTCTTTGATATCTCTTTCTTCACTCACAATACAAACTCACACTCAAAATAAAAATAAAAGTGGTATGTGGCGGTGAAGGTAATGGAAGGCGGCGGCGGCGTTTACTAATATGAATGGTGGCTCTGGATGTCTAATGGTTGGCTCCCTCGGTGGTTGGCTTTGATGATCCAAGTCCTTTTTAATTAAAATCAGAAAGGTGTCTTCGTGTTTCTTTAAAATGTGTCTCCATTCAATGAATCTTCTAGAAGTACCTACTTTCAAACGCCAAATGAATGAATTTTTTTTTCCATGGTCTGTTTCCCACATTTTTACCAAAGGTTTCTTTAAACACATGTTCAAAATTTCATTCAAATTCAAAAAAATCATCAAATAACTACTTCTGGGGGTACCTGACACTTAGGCACGACTCTCTGGCGTGTAGGCACCAATGCTGGGCGCTTAGGCGCCCCATTTCATTTTTGAGCCTTCATCATTTTTGCTCCAAATTTAATTCTTTTTCACTCCTTTTAGCATTTTTCATCCATTTGACTGTTCTTAAAAAAAAACATATAACAACATTTCGTTAAAGCGCAATATCTCAAAAATAGGTATAAAAATGTGTAAAAAATACTATATATTTTAGGTGTCTCAACTTCCCATTTACAATATCAATTCTTCCATTGACAACTTTTTCTTTTGACTCTGTAAATTATTAAAACATGGCGGGTAATAAAGTTTATAAGTTGGAATTCCTTGATTGTTGGAGTTTCCCAATGGTTTCGCAAAGGTGTTTCCCTAATGCGGATTTGCAACATTAGGGTTATTGTTACTCAAACTAAAATTTGGATGATTCTTCCAAACAAGATTATAATAAATGGTATAAGGATTGTTAGAACAATTTGCATTTATGGTCTCATAAGAAGATTGAGATTCAAACATTTATCCAGAAGAGTTTTCCTCAAGCACAAGTGATGTCTGAGAATAATTCATTCCATATTGATCTATCTTCTTTGATATAGCAACTATTTGAGAAACTAACATAGATATTGAATCAAAATCATGAATACTAGCTACTCTGTTTGAATTTACCTTTTCAGAGGGTCATTAAAAATTATTAGTAGTCATCTCTTCAATTAAAGAATATGCTTCATCGAACGGTTTTGACATTAATTATCCACCAACATCAACGTTAATTATCGATCTAAGAGATCCAACCAATCCATTATAAAAAGTTTGGATAACCAATCTGGCAACGCATCGTGTGGACACTTCTTAAGAAGATCATTAAATCTTTTTCAGGCTTCAAAAATTGATTCCCCTTCAAACTGAAAAAAAGAAGTTGTAATATTGTTTCTATGCTTAACAGTTTTTTTAAGGTGGGAAATATTTAGAAAAAAATTTTTATGATAAGTCTCCCTAAGTTCTGATAGATTTAGGTGCTAACGGGTTTAACCATATCTTAGCTTTATTCCTTAGTGAAAAAGGAAAAAAGTCTAAGCCTGACGGCACCATTCGACACTCCATCACATTTAAAAGTAGCACAAAATTCTAGAAAACTAACAAGGTGTGAATTAGGATATTCAGTTGGTATTCCTTCAAACTGATTATATTGTACCATTTGGATAATAACATGTTTAAGCTCAAATGAATTGGCAGCTACAACAAGGCTTTGTATACTCAAATGAATTTCATCTGATCTTTGATTAGCATAATCTCTTAAAGGTTTCTAATGACTTTCATTTTCATCTCAAGCATTACTCAAATGTAAGGATTTTCTAATAGTTCTCTCTAAGTCAGAATCGTAAGGCATTAAATATTTTGATCTTACACTACGTGAAAACAAACACAATAAGTAATTAAAATAAGCAAACACACAAAAATATGAAAATATTCAAACTAAACTACTAAGACTCTTTTTTTTTAAGTGTAAAATAAAAATACTTCAAATTATAAAATAACTTACCATTACTTTCCGTTAATTTCCCGACAACGGCGCCACAAACTTGTTCTCGGTGAATTTAGTGTGTTTATTTTTCAAATAGCTTTCAATATTACAAAATACACGCGACAGATACAGTAGTAAATATGCAAATTGATCCCAACAAAATAAACTTTAATGAAAATAGTTTTATCTTTTAAAAATCTGTAAACTGTCAAATCCCCTAAAAATAATACAAGTATATGTATCACTCAACTAATAAAGGGCTCTAATGGAGTTCTAGATATCGATCCCACAGGGAAGTTGGAAATGCCTATTAGTAAATTTTTCAGATTATAATGTAAACTACAAAAGTGAAGTGCTAAATTTAAATATAAAATAATAGAGTGAATGTAAAATAAAATGCAGTAAAAAACAAAGTTAATTAAACTAATTGATAAACTTTAAAAAGTAAAATTACAAAATTTAAACAAAGTTTTTGTGACAAAGTGTTCAAATTTAAGAAAGCATCCTTCCCCTTTACAACGAGTATATGGATTGTGAAGAAATTGAAATCATTTGAAAATATATTTAAATTGTTTTGTGTTAAATAGGAGTAATCATATTTTTTACCCTTTTCTGAGTGCTTAAAGAACATTGAATAATACAAAGTTCGGTCCCTAATTTCGTTGTGAGGCTGGGAGGATACCGACTGCCACTCCAGAGCTCCCACTACTCTCTCACCTGAGGGCTAACAATCTCGCATCATTTTCCAATCAACTGGACCAAATTAGGGATTTTAATCTGTAACCTTAAAGTCTCCAATTCTGGATTCAGCAAAGTATATTTCCCTATTTATTTGCACTCAACTCCATGGATGACTTCCTCTCCCATGAAATCAAATGTGATTCTCACCATGTTGTAGAAATCATAGGCCTTTTGGAAATATGTTTCTTAACAGATTTTAACAATTCAATTAGTTAGGTCAAAAAGTAAATGAAGATTGAAGTTCAAATCATCATAAATTATTGTCATTTAAAACCTTATAAAACAAAATCAATTCTTCAGAAAACCATATCTCGAAGTAGGGAGAATGATAACGAAGCACAGATTTCATATATAAAAAAAAGTTTATAAAAGAAAAGAAATAAAAGATACAACTTATCTCACAACCCTCTCAAAGCAAATCACTAGAAGTTCTCTTCAAGACTCTCTCTCCTTACAAGCACTCTCAATTCTCTCTTAGAAGTGTAATGAAGAAGAAATCTATCACCATCCCTCTCCTCTTACAATCCTTAAAGAAAATATTCAATACTTTGACTTTCTCTCTCTGCTCTTTTGCCCCCTTACACGCCACACACACACACACACACACACACACACACAAACACACACATAGACACACACACACACTTTTGGCTCTATACTCCTCTCTCATTTATTAGAGGCTGCCTCTCTTAAAAAAGAATTCAATATTTCCTCTAAAATTCTAACCAAAAGTTTACTCTTTTGAATTCAAAAGACATGTCTATTGATCCAAAATATATATCCCTTCATTAAAAAACCTGCTGAAGTGTCTATGATGTAGTCAGAAGTTGAGCCATCCCAAAGGCAGAAAGGTTATTCACTGCGCAAAATTATACTTACAAAGGAGCCAATTTGATGCCCATTTCAAGATAAAATAAAGTAATTTCATGAATTTAAATAAAAATTATAGAGTATTGCTTAAAATCTACACCAAGAGAAAATACTTTACAATAATATCATTAGTCGCTTTATTGTTGACCTCATTGGTGAGGTCTTTCTTTTCTATTAGTTCTTAGGATCTAGCATAAGACTTTCTCTTTGACTATCAAAGAAGAGTAGAGATGGAACTCACTTACATAGAAATTCAAACCACTTCCTAGCTCTCTTTGAAAACTTATATGGTTGGAGATGAACCTTCAAAACTTAGAAGGTGAGGACCAAATTGTGATGATTCAAGGATGAGTTTCCTTAGGGTCTGCAAACCCTAGGACAACCAAGCTTGGTTTGGTTCATCCATACACTCACAAACGCAACAACTTGCATAACTTCCGTAAACTCTGAAATTCACATCACCCACACTCATTATATTTAATAAGAATTAAAATCAATTTCTAAAACGATTGATCGCAAATCAAATCTCTGAAGGAAATTAAATTTGGCACATTTTTTAAAAGATCGTCGATGAAAGTGATCTGAACAACCCCGGACGACAAAACGGACTGCGCGAGCCCACACAAGCGTGTCTAGAACGTAAATTTTACATCGAAGAGACATTCATTTCACTACAAAACCATTTTCGGGGGAAATTACGGGAAAGATAATTATACTAATAATAATAATAATAATAATAATATTAACATTATTATTATTATTATTATAATATGTTGACCTCACTTTTGGTTAAGGTCTAGCTCTTTCCTCTTCAGTACCCTAGGGTCTAGCCATAGGAATTTTCTATTGATTATTCCTAGAGGACTAGAAAAGGAACCCTCACCATTAGAAATTTTAAAGTTTTTTCTGCTCAACTTGAATTTCCACCTATTGGTCCTAACCTCTAACACTTAGTAGGTGGGGTCAATATGGAGGAGCTAAAGGGGAGTCCCTATAGGACTGCTTGGCCTTAGAGTTGACCTTAGATGTTGGTCTGGAGCTAGTTCACTCATTTACACTCACTTTTACTCACATTCACTCACAACCCTAAACCCAAACTTATTGACTTTGATCCCTTGATCTTTCGAGAGGCTCATGTAGATGCTCCCCTAGGCCCACTAACCCTATGCTTGGTCTAGCCAAGACCAGTACATAGAGGACCCAAATGGAGATTCCATTGGACCATGGCTCAAATAGGGTGCTTGGCACCTCGATTCCACCAAAATACCTAACATAGCCTTTTGCCCACAATTTTACCAAACTTACCAAAACACCCCCAAACCCTAAATTTAACCAAAATACCCAATTTCACCCAAAATACCCGACTTTGTTAAAAAATCATCTAAAAGCATTTCAAGATGCCCAAATTGTCCAAAACTTCCCAAAATTGCCAAAATTACCAATTTCACCCAAACTTTCCAAATTTGCTAGAATTACAAAAATGCCCTTGGTGGCCCAAATTGTTAGAAAACCTTCAAACTCCTTTCAAATGTCTACAAAACTAATTTTGACCCTTAAATTAAGCTCAATTTGATTAATTTGACCAAAAGCCCCAAATTATCTTTAAAGGCCCAATTTCCCCAAATTCACCCTAAATGTCCATCAATTTGATCCTAATTCCCCCCGCCCCCCACCCAATTTCAATTCTAAACTCAAATTCATCATGATCAAACTTAATTTAAACTAAATCCAAGTCCAATTCACCCACATTTGAGTCCAATTTTAACACAAATAAAAAAAGCCCCAATTTGGCCTAAATCCAAAATCCCATTCAATTGAACCACCAAATTTTTCCAATTGCCCCAATTATGAATCATAAACTCTTTGAAACATCTCCAAAAATAAAATTAAACCCTTAATGGGCCTTGATCAAGCTTCAATTTCACTGAATTTCAACCCAAATAAAAAATTCCCAAATTGCCCTAATTTAGCCATGTGCCTAAATTCCACCAAATTGAATGCCCTAACCCAAAAATTGGTACCCAATTAATGTTGAGAACTCTTCATGACATTCTCCTAGACCATTTTGAACTCTCAATTTGGACTTAACCCAACTCTAGCCCAACTTAATACCAAGTCTAATCCAACATCCCCAAATTGACCAAATGCCAAAAATCCCTAAAATTGGATCTCCAAATCAATTCAAAATCATTTAAAATCTTTTCTAAACCCCTCATGACAATCATCCACAAAAAATTGATCAATCAATTGTGCTTAATGTCGTGGCTAGCCTAAACAGAACTCAACTTCAAGCCAATTTTACCCAAATTGAAGCCATGAACCAAAATTGATGAAGTTATGTCAATGGCTTCTACAGCCAACTTCTGGCCTCTAGTGATCAAGCTAGACCCACCTAGCCCGCCCTATTTGAGCTTTGGACTAATGGTCCCTTTATTTAAGGGATTTCACCCCATTTATGGCCTAAACCAAAGTATCATCAACATCATCACTTACCATTAGTGGCTAACCATCATAAACCCTCTTCTGGCTCCCCTGACTTCTCTGGCCTCCACCCCTGGCCCTGCTGCTCAGCCTACTGGCTGAAAAATAGCAAAACTGAGAGCCACCCCCAAACCTAAACTCAAGATTTGAACTCCCTGACTTGGCTTACTCCAATTGGATACTTGTGTCACTGAGTCCTTCACATAAGAAACTAATTGAACCAAAATTGAAGCCCTGAGCTCCACCCCAAGCTCCTATAATTTTCATGGACAAAAGGGGAGATGAACCAAATCCTTGGGGAAACTCTGCCAAAATCTCACCAAAGACTCTCCAAGAACTCTCCCACTCAAGCCCACCATTTCCCCATCTGGTTCCCCCTGAGAGAGCTCAATCATGAGCTCAAAATTTCAGCTCAAATTAGAACATATTTTTCCACACCTCAACAGTCCACCAAACTCCAATTAATTGTGCACACACCATCCTCACAGTGAGAGGATTTGATTACCCATAAATGACATATCCTAAATAGCCTCTAACATAGCTATAGACCAACAACTGAAATTGAGCTCGATCAAAATCATACATAAACAACTCACTAGGGCCTAGGACTTCATCTGAAGGTTCATTTAGCCCATTCAAAGCTGCCACATCCATTTGAGTGAGGCCTCCCCTCTCAGACAAAGCTATTGAACCTCAACCCAAATAATATCCTATTTTGATTATCCATATGTAATTAATGTATTTCAAACCATACAAGCCATATAATTATGTTTTTCTTGAGTAGATGAAGGTCTATGAACAAACCCCATGTGATTTGGTTGAGTCTAGCTTGAGATCTTAAGGTTTTAGTGTGAATGGCTCACAGGTTAGGTCACTTGGGGGTGATGAAGGCGGGCCATATAATCACTCGTTTATTCAATAGACGAAGGAGATCAAGTCGGATGAACTTTTGGAATGAAAAGGTAGGCTGCTTGGCAGCCGCGCTGGCTAACATCGTCAAATAGCGGAGCACCACGTGGAGACTTCGGAGCTGCTGAGGTTGAGGTGGCACAGTGTGTTTAAGTAGAAAATATGGATTTTATGGATTTATTTAAATTCCTTAACATAAAAAATCCATATCTTTCTCTAGAAAAAATCATAAAAATTAAATAAAAATATCCTCTTGCTCATTGAACAAGTGAGAATAATGTGGACTAAAATTTAAAATTATCTGTTTAGTCTCTAATTTTTAATGAATTAAATACTCTCTAGATTATTTTAATTCATTATGATCAAACATTTCTCAACATGGATTGAAACTTTTAGGATTCATTCCTTATGACAGAGGGGATGTTCTCTGATTTTTCCAAGGTGAGAGAGCATCTCTATGCTTCTAACCTTAATTTTCAAGCTAGGATGGCTATTTTAACTTGTTTTTATTTCATAAATTAAAACAACACTTGAAAAATTATGGGAATAATTTTAATTTCCTATTGTCAGAGAAGCTTTGGAAAAATATCATGATGGTTTGAATAATTTTGTAAATTTCTATACTTGATTGGGTGTATATATTTTGTATTAATTTATGTAAATTAAATACTGATAAAAAATTAACAAAATCAAATTCACACTGTGTATAAAAATCATGTTTATGCACTGTAGAAATTTAAAAAATATTTGATTACGTTTGAGCACTAAAGTTGATTTTCTAAGAAACCTTGTATTTTTGTACAAATATAATTATATTAAATCAAATACACTTGGGAAAATTTTGAAAAGTGTTTTTCTGAATTCCTTGTGATTAGGGTCACTTAGAAAAAATAAATTTTATTTTTTTGAGAAAATACATGACTTTTGAGCTTTGTTTTGAATTTAAAATAATTAAAAAATAATTTAAAATCCTAAAAACACCAAAATATTTTGAAAAAGTGTCTGATCGTTCTCTGATCACTTAGAACTCGTTAGGATATTTTCCTAATTTTTCTAAGTTAAAAATAAATTTTAAAAGCTTAAAAACTAATTTCCCTTATTTTTCCACTTAAAATAATTAAAATAANTAAATTTTATTTTTTGAGAAAATACATGATTTTTTACTTTTGTTTTGAATTTAAAATAATTAAAAAATAATTAAAAATCCTAAAAATACCAAAATATTACAAAATGTGCCTGATCGTTCCTGATCACTTAGAACTCATTAGGATATTTTCCTAATTTTTCTAAGTTAAAAATAAATTTTAAAAGCTTAAAAACTAATTTCCCTTATTTTTCCACTTAAAATAATTAAAATAAATAAACTAAAAATCATAAAAATACAAAATTCATTTCTCTGAATTCTCTAAACTCGGAGAGGTTTAATAAAAATATAAGGATAATTTTGGTAACTAAAAAATTATTTTACATTTAATTAAATAATTAAAACTGATTCATAATTAAATAATAATGATAGAGATTTAATTCAAAAAAAATGTGGAATTTTATCAAAGTGTTTCTCTGACCTAAGGGGACTTCTAATAATTTTCTCATGAATAAAAATTTTATTTTGGATAGTTAAGTAAATAAATTTTGAAAATACTACTTTCTAAATTTAAATAATCATAAATATTAAATTAAAATTTGAAAATCTACATTTTCTCCTTTGATGTTTTAATTGACCCTGGATATGACACTCGAAATTCTCAAAGTTATTTGAATTTTGATTAATGAGTTACGAGGTGCAGAGCCCCAAAGGCAAAGAGGCAACTTTAGATTTTGGTGCATTAATCATAATTTAGAAGTAATCAAGGGAAAATGGGTTGTTTTGATCCTAATAAATATGTTTAGATGACTGAAATACAATGGTATTGAAAGATAGTAACTCATTTGCCATCTTTCCATAATAAAAGCAAAATTGTAATTTCCTTAATAATCATCACTTGGAAGTCAATCAAAATTAAACGATTATCAAGTGATGGGTTTGAGTTACGAAGATAATATTCCATTAATTTTAGGCTCATAATTGATGACAATGTGATCTTTCAATAAGAATGCATGTCATTTGAATCAAAATTCTGCTAATTACCATTTCACCTATTGTGATTATTTAGGGCTTGGCAGTGACTTAGGCTTGACATTTAAACTCGTTTGATTGGATTTAGAAGATAACATGACTAATGATTAACACCTTCTTACACTACAAGCCCGATTTTAACTTTGGGAATCAAAACCTTTACTTACTTAAATTTCACATAACTCTTAAATAAAATATCGATTGATTAATTGAGTGTCCTAGCTTTGGGATAAATAAAACATCAAGTTTCCCTGAGCAATGGGATAACCTTAGCTTAGCCTTGGATGATTAATAAAATGATATAGTAATTTCAAAATAAACTCGAAATATTTCAAGAAATTTTCAAAGTTTTTAGGGCCATGCTCTGAGCACTTTAAAATCTCTTGAATATTTTGAAGAGCAAATTGAACTTGCTATATTTTGTTCTAAAATCATCCACTAAGATCTTCCGAGACTCAATAAATTCATAACTTAGGGTTTGGTAGCTATACCTTGATCTACTTCTGTAAATTAAATTCCTTGCAAAAATTATGTACATCTTGTCAAAGCTAACCTTTTAGGTGGAGGGGCGGGAAAAATTGACAAGTACACTTTTATGTTATTTCATTTAATTTTTTGTACCTCTTGTTTCTTATTTGCATGCTTAAAGTCACCCTACATGTCAAAACTAAAACTAAAAGGTAAACAAGATAAAATTCACCACCACAAATTGCAACCAGTTTCCCATTTTCAATACCAGTTCTTCTATAGACTTCTTCTTATCCTCAAATTGTTGATCATTTTTAAAGTTTGGTGAATAGGAAGGTTTATAGTTTGTGTTCCCCTGATTATTCCAACTTCCATTAGGATTTGTATGATTATTTTCCCATTGTTGGTTTCCACCCCTTTAGTATGATACTAGTTAAAATTAGGATGGTTCATCCAACCTGGGTTGTAAAAGTTAGAATAAGGGTTGTTTATCGTATTTAAAGTCACATATGATGAGTTAGAATCAATCATAAGCCCTAATGAACTTTCCTCACTTACTGGAGTAAATTGAGGCTGGTTCATTTCAAATTGGTCCAACTTCCTTGATATTGCAGCAACATGAGAAGCAAGAATTTCAATCGCATCTACATCACAAAAACTGGCTACCTTTTTAGGATTTACCCTTCTAGAAGGCCATTAAAATTCATTTGTAGTCATTTCTTCAATTTACGCTTATGTTTCATCAAATGGTTTTGACATTAATGATCCACCAGCTACAGCGTCAAGTATAGACCTAAGGGATTCTACTAACCCATTGTAAAAAGTTTGAATGATTAACCAATCAGGAAGAGTATAGTGTGAAAACTTTCTTAGGAGTTCCTTATATCTTTCTCAGACTTCATATATTGATTCCCCTTCATACTGAAAAAATGAAATACTATCGTTTCTAATTTTAATAGTCCTGGAAGGTGAAAAATACTTAGCTATGGATTTCTGAGTTAACTCTCAAATTTTAATAGAGCCAGCTGCTAATGAGTATAACCACATTTTAGTATTTTCCCTTAGTGAAAAAGGAAAAAGCCTTAGTCTAACAGCATTGTTTGACATGCTGTTTTAATGAAATGTAGCACAAATTTCTAGAAAACTTAGTAAGTGTAAATAGGGATCCTCCGAAGGAGTTCCCCTAAACTGGTTGTTCTGCACTAGTTGGATAATCGCTGGATTTATATTAAACGAGCCAGCTTCTATGACAGAGGTTTGTATACTTGAGTGAATTTTATCTGTCATAGGACTTACATAATCCCTCAATGATTTATGATGATTTTCCAAGTTATTATTTTGAATGTNATAATTTAGAATCAATCATAAGCCCTAATGAACTTTCCTCACTTACTGGAGTAAATTGAGGCTAGTTCATTTCAAATTGGTCCAACTTACTTGATATTGCAGCAACATGAGATGCAAGAATTTCAATCGCATCTACATCATGAAAACTGGTTACCTTTTAGGATTTACCCTTCCAGAAGACCATTGAAATTCATTTGTAGTCATTTCTTCAATTAACGCTTATGCTTCATCAAATGGTTTTGACATTAATGATCCACAGTTGCAGCGTCAATTATAGACCTAAGGGATTCTACTAACCCATTGTAGAAGGTTTGAATGATTAACCAATCAGGAAGAGCATAGTGTGAAAACTTTCTTAGGAGTTCCTTATATCTTTCTCAGACTTCGTATATTAATTCCACTTCATACTAACAAAATGAGATAATATTGTTTCTAAGTGTAATAGTCTTGGAAGGTGAAAAATACTTAGCTATGAATTTCTGAGTTAACTCTCAATTTTTAATAGAGCCAGGTGCTAATGAGTATAACCACATTTTAGCCTTATCCCTTAGTGAAAAAGGAAAACGCTTTAGTCTAACAGCATCGTCTGACATGCCATTTTAATGAAATGTAGCACAAAGTTCTAGAAAACATGGTAAGTGTAAATAGGGATCCTCCGAAGGAGTTCCCCCAAACTAGTTCTGCATCAGTTGGATAATCGTTGGATTTAGTTTAAACAAGCCAGCTTCTATGATAGAGGTTTGTATACTTGAGTGAATTTTATCTGTCATAGGACTTACATAATCCCTCAATGATTTATGATGATTTTCCAAGTTATTATTTTGAATGTTTTTCATTTCCATTTCTAGTTTTAAAGCCCTTTCTGTTTTTTTATTTTTTTTTCATTTTTTCTAACTCAGGATCATGAGGCAGAAGTCCTACTGATCTTTTAATTCGCATAAGCAATACGACAAATAATACATTAACAAATAAACAAATAAAATAAACAAAATATTCAACACAACAAAACATTTTTACAAACACATTTTTTTTCACACAAACAGTTTTCACAACACTTTTTCATACAAAAAAACACTTTTCACACAAAAACTTTTTTTACGACACTACAGTTTTCCAAATCTAAGATAAATTACTTCAACTAAAATTATCCTAAAAGTCAATGTCAACCATTGTGATCCCAGATTTGGGTGCTTAAGCACCAGGCACAGTCACTTAAGTGCTTGTTTTTGGTCCACATGGCTCTGGTGTGCCCCAATTCGACTTGATTTGCTCCGATTTGCACCGTTTAGATCCATTTTTGTTCCTTTTGCTCCAATCACTCCAAATTCTACAATTTGATGTAACTACAACCAAAAACACAGGAAAATATACCTTTAATGTGGAATATCATTCTAACATATAGCATAAAAAATAGTACATTTTTAGGCGCATCATCTGCCACAGAAGAAAAGTCCGAGTTTGCTACAGAGCCGACATTACCAGCAATTACAGATGAGCTTTATGTAGGTTGCATGACGTGAAACGCTGATATCCCTAGATAGATACAAGACACAAGAGCATTTTTGGAATGATCAAAACGTAACATTCTCCACTTAGAGCATTACAACACTCTGGAGGAGTACACATCTACCGATAGTGAATTTCAGACTACCGGTCACTCAGTTCGAGAATCATACATCCCATTGGATATAGAGATAACACAGCCACGGGTTCCTATGGATATTGAAATGAGGGAGTGGCCCTGACAGCTGTAATTGGACAAGATGAGCATGAATTGGATAAAATGAGCATGGTAAAGAAGAGACAGTTTAAATTCTATAAAGAGGTTCAAGGAAAATTTGTCAATATACTGGAAGGTCTGGAACTATTCACCAAAGTTTTTTCTGAAAGAGAAGAAAGAAGCATTCTTGACTATGTATTTGACCTAAGAGAAAGAGGTGGAGCTGGCCTTTTGATGGAAAGAACTTGTTGCTACAATTTCACTAAGGATAGACAAGGGAACCCCCCTTCCCCCCTCATAGGGATCTTAAGATATAGTGAGGTGAATCCATTGCCTCCTATAATAAAGTGGATGATAACAAGACTGGTCAGATGGAGCATATTGCCAGCGCACTGCATTCCGAATAGTTGTATCATCAACATTTTTGAAAAGGGAGACTTTATTCCCCCCACTTATGAGTCACCATGATTTTTTCAAACCTTTTTGCACGGTCTCATTCATGAGTAAAAGCGACATTTTGTTTGGGAAAGAAATTGACGTTGTTGGATCTGGTGAGTTCAGAGGATCAGTTACAATTCCGCTGTCGGGGGGTTCAGTATTAATTCTGAAAGTAAATGGAGAAAATCTAGCAAATCAATCATATGCCTGTACGAGATATGAAATGGTTGTACCTCTAAGCACACACAAAAAGAAAATCTTGTCTTGGAGTATGGCTTAGTAGGTCAACTTGATCAAGAGCTCATCCCACAAAGGACAGATAGTCATTTTTTTGTCACCTTTTGCATTGCGTCAGAGCAACATATATGATATGTACTTTGCTTGTGATTTTTCAAATGTATTCAACAAGTGAATTCTTAAGGATGTGTTCAGCATATTATATCTTTTGATGCTTCAACCTGTATTCAGCCAGCAACACTTGCTTGAAGCATATTAATGAAATTTTTTTCAGATTTCAACATATTTGTCAAATTGCCCTTTTGTACAATGGATAAAAAGTTACAGAACTATACGTTAGTTCTAAACTACGATGAACAAAGAACAAAATAATAAAAACTTGATGATGACAAAATTTAAATAAATTATCCTTTTAAAAAATCAACCAACGAAAATTAAATTTTGAAAACATATTTTAATACTTAAATATGATAACGACAACAAGAAAAGAAAATGAATTTGTTTGAGTTTGTCTCCCTTGAATTTGAGGTTAATTACTTTTTGCTTGCATAGCTCGACTATCCTCGTCTACATCAACTCCTCCACATTCCCACGAAGTCTTTTACTCCTCACAGATCTCTTCAATCTTTCTGTTTCACTGCCCATTTTTACCTTCGGGGTAGGTTTTGACGCCCTATTCCCATCTTTACTTTTGGGGTAGGCTTTGATACCCTATTCTCATTTTTACCTTCGGGGTAGACATTGATTCTCTATTCCCATCTCCACTTTTGGGGTAGGCTTTAATGCCCTATTCTCATCTTTACCCTCAAGGTAGGCTTTAACGCCCTATTCCCATCTTTTCCATCAAGGTAGGGTTTGACGCCCTATTCTCATCACCACTTTTTACCTTTGAGGTAGGCTTTGATGCCCTATTGCCATCTCCATTTTTTGGGTAGGCTTTGATGCCCTATTCTCATCTTTATCTTTGGGGTAAGCTTTGATGCCCTATTCCCATCTTTACTTTTGGGGTAGGCTTTGACGCTCTATTCTCATCTTTACCTTCAGGGTTGGCTTTGACGCCCTATTCCCATCTCAACTTTTAGGGTAGGCTTTGATGCCCTATTTCCATATTTACCTATGGGGTAGGCTTTGGCGCCCCGTTCCCATGTTTACCTTTGGGTTAGGTTTTGATACTCTATTCCCATCTTTAACTTCGGGGTAGGCTTTGACGCCCTATTCCCATCTTTTCCTTTGGGGAAGGCTTTGATGCCCTATTCTCATCCTCCCTTTCATGGAAGGCTTAGACATCCTATTCCCATCTCTACTATTAGAGTAGGCTTTGACGTCTCATCCTTACATTTGGGGTAGGCTTTGACTCCCTATTCCCATCTCTACTTTTGAGGTAGACTTTGATGCTCTATTCCTATATTTACACTTTTGGGGTAGGCTTTGAAGACCTATTCCCATCCTCACTTTTGAGGTAGGCTTTAAAGTCCTATTCTCATCCTCACTTTCAGGTAAGCTTTGACATCCTATTCTCATTCTCCCTTTCAAAGTAGGCTTAGACGTCTTATTTCCATCTACATCTCCGGGTAGACTTTGACGTCTTATTCCCATCCTTACTTTTGGGGTACGCTTTGAAGTACTATTCCCATCCTCACTTTCGGGGTAGGATTAGAGGTTCTATTCCCATCCTCCACTTTTGGGGTAGGCTTAGACATCCTATTCCCATCTTCACTTTCGGGGTAGGCTTAGACGTCCTATTTCTATCTCCACCTTCGTGGAAGCCTCAGACGTTATATTCTCATCCTCACATTAGTGGTAGGCTTAGACATCCTATTCCCATCCTCACTTTCGGGGTAGGCTTTGACGCCCTATTCCCATCTCAACTTTTAGGGTAGGCTTTGATGCCCGATTCTCATCACCACTTTTTATCTTCGAGGTTGGCTTTGACGCCCTATTGTCATCTCCATTTTTTGGGTAGGCTTTGATGCCCTATTCCCATCTTTATCTTTGGGGTAGGCTTTGATGCCCTATTCCCATCTTTACTTTTGGGGTAGGCTTTGATGTCCTATTCCCATCCTCACTTTCAGGGTAAAGTTTGATGTCATATTCCCATCTCTACTTTTGGGGTAGGCTTTGACGTCTTATTCCCATCCTTACTTTTGGGGTAGGCTTTGATGCCCTATTACCATCTTTACTTTCAAGGTAGGCTTAGATGTCCTATTCTTATCCACACTATCAGGGTATGCTTAGACATTCTATTTTCATCTACGTCTTTGAGGTAGGCTTTGACATCCTATTCCCATCCTTTCAATTGGGGTAGGCTTTGACGTCCTATTCCTATCCTTACATTTGGGGTAGGCTTTGACGCCCTATTCCCTTTTCTGTGCTTGTTTTTTTCACTCAATATGGTTTCCTCGCGCATAATTTTAGCTTCTTAAAATTTAAATTGAAATCAAAACTATCTTTGATATATTCAATTCGAATCAAGTCTTCACTGAGGCTGTCAGTTTGCCTAAAAATTGTCCCCAAAATCTCCTTTCTTTTCCACAATGAGAGTACATATTACTCCCCAACGGAAACAACTGACAATCAATTCTACACTTCGTTGAAGGTATGTTGACTTAGAAGTCTATTTTGGTTTCGTTGATCTCGTCGGTCAACGCCAATACATGCGGTGTGCTTGCCTGACACACCACACTTATTGGGGGGTCTATTTGTTGACCTCAGTTTTGGTTGTGGTCTAGCTCTTTTCTCTTCAGTAACCTTAGGGTCTAGCCATAGGACTTTCCTATTGACTATTCCTAGAGCACTAGATAAGGAACCCTCACCATTAGAAATTCTAAACTCTTCTCTGCTTAACTTGAAGTTCCACATATTTGTTCTAACCTCTGGCACTTAGTAGGTGGGGTCAATATGGGGGAGCTCGAGGGGAGTCCCCATAGGAAAGCTTGGCCCTAGGGTTGACCCTGGGTGTTGGTCCGAAGTTCACTCATTTACACTCACTTTCACTAATATTCACTCACAACTATAAACCCAAACTTGTTGACTTTGATCCCTTGATCTTTTAGAAGAATCAAGTAGATAGTCCCCTAAACCCACTAGCTCTAGGCTAGGGTCTAGTCAAGACCTATACATAGAAAACCCAAATAGAGATTCCATTGGTACTTAGCTCAAACAGGGTGGTTGGTGAAGGAGCGGTAATTTAATCTACAAATTTTGCAAATATCTTTCAATATTACTAAATTACACACAACAGATATATAATAAATATGTAACACAATCCCAACAAAAATATCTTTTTATGAAAATAGTTTATCTTTTAAAACTCTTTTAAAACTGTCAAATCCCCGTTTAAATCAACGCAAGCATACGTATTGTTCAAGTAATAAAGGGCTCTAATGGAGTTCTAGATATTGATCACACATAGAAGTTGGAAAATCCTTCAAGTAAGCTTTTGAAATTCTTTTATAGGTTAAAAACACAAAAACAAAAGTAAAGTACAAAGTTTAAATATTAACTACTAAGGTGAATGCTATAAAAAATGCAGACGAAAAACAAAGTTAAGTATCTAAGAACTATCTTTCAAAAGTAAAATTATGAAAGCTAAACAAGCTTCTGTTGTGACAGAAAGTTCAAATTTAAGAAAGCATCCTTCCTCTTTACAATGCGTATATGGGTTGTGAAGAAATTGAAATCATTTGAAAATATATAAAAAAAATTTTATGTCAAATAGGATAAATTTTACTCTTTACCCTCTTCTGATTGTTATAAAGAACATTGACTAATATAGAGTTTGGTCTTTAATTCTGTGGATAGGTTGGGAGGATACCAGCTGCCACTCCAGAGTTCTGACTACTCCCTCCTCTGAGGGCTAACAATCTTGCATCAGTTTCCAATAAACTGGACCAAATTAGGGATTTTAATCTATCACCTTAAAATCTCCAACTCTTCATCCAACAAAGTATATTTCCATATTAATTTGCACCCAATCTTATGGATGACATACTCTCTGATGCGCAGAAACATGGCATTAAATTAATAAAAAATACGCAATGTAACCCAAACAATAATATAACTTTAATGAAAATAATTTATCTTTAAAACCTATTTTAAACTCCCAATTTCATTCTACATATAACGTAAGTATATGTATCGTTCAAGTAATGCAGGGCTCTAATGGAGTTCTAGATATCGATCCCATAGGGAAGCTAGAAATATATATATGCTTGCTAATAATATTCTATTTTTTAATTAAAATAAAAGTAAAAACAAAGTAAAATATGAAGTTTGAAGTTAAAATACTCAAGTGAAATGCTACTAAATATGCAAATGTACGACTACAACAGTTAAGTTAAACTAGATGCTAAACTTTGAAAAGTATGCTGAAATAAAATAAAGGTTTTTGTTGACAAAAAGTTCAACTATGAGAAAACACTCTTCCTCTTTACAATGAAAATATGTCTTGTAAATAAATTGAAATCATTTGAAAATTATATTTAAATTTTTTTTTGGCAAATAAGAGCAATCATATTATTCTCTACCCTCTTCCGAGTGCTATATAGAACATTGACTAATCTAGAGTTTGGTCTCTAATTCTATGGTTAGGCTGGGAGGATACTAGATGTCACTCTAGAGTTCCTACTACTCCCATACCTGAGGACTAACATTCTTGCATTAGTTTCCAATCAACTGAGCCAAATTGGGAATTCTAATCTGTCACCTTAAAATCTTCTAATTCTACATCCAACAAAGTATATTTTCTTATTTATTTGCACCCAATCCCAACTATTAAATACTCTCTCATGATATCAACTGTGATTCTCCATTTTGTTGTAGAAATCATATCCCCTTTTAGAACATATTTTTCTCAACACATTTTAACAATTTAATTCGCCAAATCGAAAAGTAAATGAAGATCGGAGTTCAAATCACACAAATTTTTGACATTTAAAATCGTAGAAAACATATTCAATTTTTCACAAAATGATTTCTTCAAAGTAGGGAGAAGAATGAAGAAGACTACTCAGAATTCAGGAGAAAGATACGATAAAACAAAGACTTCACATATAAAAAAAAATTTACAAATAAAAGAAATGAAAAATACAACTTATCTCACAATCCTTCGCACGAAAATCTCTAGAAGTTCTCTCCAAGCATTTCTCTCTTTACAAGAACTCTCAATTCTCTCTTAGAAGTGTAATGAAGAAGAAATCTCTCACCTTCTCTCTCCTCTTACAACCCTAGAAGATAATATCCAAGCTCTTGACTTTCTCTTTCTATCTGTCCCTCTTGGTTCTCACGCCACCTATCTTTTTTTGCCCCCTTTAGAAGTTCTTCTTAAACTCTATTTTAATTTGGGAAGCCTCCTCAAAGAAGAGTTTTAATTTCTTTTAAAATTCAAAATTCAAACCTTTGAATTCAAAAGATGTGCCCCTTTGATCCAAGAGTCAAATCCCTTCAAATTAGAACCCTCCAAAGTGTCTAGATGCATTGAATCACTTTGTGGGGTGTGTAGAACAAGTGCCCTTTTGAAAATTATAAGAGCATATGAATTTATGATAGAGATTAACTTATCACTTTTACACTTTAGTTCAAAAAATAGAATAATGAAAATTAAGAAAAACCTTTAATAATTTAGGTTCAAACTCCAAGTCTAGGAATATCTAGTAATCAAATTTAAGATTTTTTTACTCTTTATTCATTTCAAGAAGTATTGCAATATGTAACGCTAAGGACATTTAGAACATTCATATGAGAAAGAACTTCATGAAAATTTTACTAAGAATGACACTAATACTTCAATACAAGTTAAGAAAGTGTAATAAAGCTCAGTCCTTAAGTTGATTCAAGTGAAGCCAATTTTTTATTAGGCATCTCCTCATCCATTTTTTTTCTTTTTCTTTTCTTTTTCTTTTCTTTATCTTTTAGGATCTTTTTAATCCTTTTTTTTCTTTTTTTCTTTTTCAGGTGATAATTATTATATTTGGATAGCCTTTAATAGTTTTAAACTTCACTATCCTCTTCTTAAAGTTAAAACTCTACACCTCTCCTTACTTAATAAATTCATACTAGTTTATGATTTTTCATCAAGCCTCATTCCTTTCTTCTTACATGAAACTCTTAAATTCTTAACACTTCAAAAATACAATTTTCCTTTACTTAAAATAGAAAAACATAGTCTTATCCCATCCTACCAAATATCTTTAACTTTAGAATTGGCCTTTATTATTAAAAACTTTTTACTAAAATTTACTATAATATTTATAAACATAAGTATAGTCATTAAAGTTACATCATCCACCAAGGCTCTGTAAGTTGGTGCATGATGCGTCAAAGCGTATTTTTGTCAGATCTTGGTTTTTGTGGAAATCTGCTCCATACCACTTTACGTCAACCTGTGTTTGACTCAAATAAACCTTTATAAGCATAATTAAACATCAAACTAACCCCAAATTTTTACAAACAACACAAAACACTTATTTATATATAAAATCCACGTTATTACAAACTAACATTTTTTAAGCTAACACATAACATATTCAATGTTCTAAAGCAAACCAACGTCCCAACACTGAAATCTAAACATCAAACTTCAAAGAAATAAACATAAATAGTGCAACAATATAAAGTAAAGGTAATCCAACATAACAAACTAAAACAAACAATACTAGACAAAGCATCACGTGCTTAACTGAACTTTAAACATCTTCTTCACTCTTGTCCTCCTAGATATCTCCAATAGATTTGTAGTGCACATAAAGATTGTAGAAGGGCCTAAATGGAAATTCATCAATTGAATTTTCCACCTCAATCCATGCATGCTTCTTGAACATACGTACCCGTCCATCTTCAATACACCATCTATGTTCAAAATGTTCCGTGAGTCTCCAATCCAGGCTATCCAGCATTTCAGAAATATTCTCAATTGCATGCATAAGGTTATGCACCTCTTTCTCTATCTTCTTGATTGTATTTGAAAGTGCACTCGAGTTGTATTAGGGTTGAATAAGTGATGAATCATGTGATCCTTGATCCACTAGTACATTCATATCATTTTCATCTCTCATTCCAATGCAACTGCAGCATACTTCAAGATCCATCGGCTTCCAAGGCAGTAGTACTTTTTCCCAATTTTCATAAGGTACTTGTGATTGATTGCAAAATTCAAAAATAGTATATGGATGTCCTAATCCAGTTACAGATCCATTCATGATCAAACCTAAAACTGATTTTACAATTATGGCTTTAATATCATCAGGTTTTCCAGTTTGAATACAGTAGTTCAGGATAACACTTTCCTTAGTGATCTTACTATATTTCATATTAGGCGGTAATTTCTAGGAAATGAAGAAATACCAAGCCTTTGAATTAGTATTTAATAATGATGAATAAAAAGTCACATTCTCGTCATCTCAGGCCTCCTAATTAGCATCTTCATCTGTAAGATAACGTTAGAGTTCATCAATGTTGTCTCTTGTAAGGTAAAATTTGCATAGTGGC
>NEWO01001430.1:19826-38270 GCA_003013225.1 Phalaenopsis aphrodite | reverse complement strand
TTTTCCCCCCAAACTTAAGCTCAAACATGTGTAACAATGAAGTAAAAAAATATGCGGCAGGGAAAGGTCACTTTTACAATTTACTACACATCCTACAAAAATATCAGCAGATAACACATGGTAGAATATTGGAGTAGAAAGCAAATCTAGCCTAAACTTGCTTGACATAACATTATAAAGGAATTTTAATTAGTAGAACAGGTACAAACGGAAGATTGAACAGGAACACATTTTAAAATTTATAAAGGAATTGCTAAATGCTAACAAGTTTAAAATATTAAGATAATTTTTTTCATCTCCAATGACTCGTTCAACTTGACTCACAAACATAGACACATAAACTCCAATACATAGCTCATAGATTCATAAACAAACCATGACTGAGGTTAATTTGATTTTCCTTCTACTCACATTTGCCCTCCTTACTTTCAATTTCTAACGGAAGAAACTACACTAATAATGTTGGTGTATTATAAAACTTTATCTGGTTATCATCCATGGAATAGAATTCCCTCATGTGTTGTCAATTTTAGGGTTACTCTAAGTCTAAGGTATACACAATCTGGTAAATAAAAACAGTGAAGTTCATCCAGATGTTGTTCACTTAGTAAGTTCATGACCTTACTCAATGAAGACAAACTCAGATAAAGGAAGTAATAGAGTTTACTTGGAGTGGTCTAAGTCTAAACTCTAGATGCTTCAAACTAATGCTCAGATCTATTGAGAACTAAGTCATAACAGACTCGTCAACCTGCTACTACAAGAAATCATATACAAATCTAGTCATGATGAAGGAATTACCTCACAACATTAATCCAATCCACTCTTACACATTAAACACGGATCAAAGTTTAACATCTCACTATTATCCAATCCAACATAACAACATTCACCCTAAACAATTAACAATGATAACCACGGGTTAACTCCCATGAAGTGCTTGGCCTAACATCAATGACCTAATGCTTTCAATGTTTACGCTAGTTGTCCCAGCATCAGAATCTCATTCATTTTATCTGTATACCACGGAATATGCCATTCAGTGATTTTGAATAACTCTTTCTTAGGAGATCTTTTACTGATTTCATCATTCAATTCAAGTTCTCCTTGTGATTGAGTCGAATCTAAAGATATAAAGACTGGTGGTGTAGAGGAATTCCCTAAATAGGTAGGCCATAAAATTGTATGGGGTGCATTCATCTTAAGTTCGTGAGATTTTTCAAGAGATGGAATTAAAATTTTACTATTTTGGTAACGTCCATCATTTCGTATTTCTCCTGAACATACATACATTCATCTTTAAACAACATTTTCAACTCATCATGAAAGTCCATTTTGATCTGATATATTAACATACTCTCAAAACTTTCTTGGAAATGGTCTTTACTTAGATAATCAATTTCATCGATTGAAAAATAATCATCATCTTTTCTCTAAGCTGGATACTTCATAGCCTTTAAAATATTAAAAGTGGCTTCATAGTCATTAATATTCATAGTTAAATCTCCTTTTTGTGCATCTATCATAGCTTGTCCAGTAAAAGAAAAGGTCTCCCCAAATAATTGGATTTTCTTTATCTTTCTCCATATCTAGTACAATAAAGTCCATAAGAAAGACAAATTTGTCCACTTTAAAAAGCACATCTTCTATAACCCCTTTTATATTAATGATAGATTGATCAGTTAACTGAAGGGTTATAGTAGTGGAAGAAATATCGGCTAAACCTAACCTTCTAAATATTGATAGAGGCATCACATTAATTCTTGATCCTAAATCACATGAAGCTTTTCCACATAATCTTTCTCCAAATACACAAGGAATTGTTAAGCTAGAAGGATCTTTAAGTTTCTGAGGAAGCTTTTTCTAAAATATTGTGCTACACTCCTCACTTAGTGCAATTATCTCGTAATCCCTAAATTTCCTTTTCTTGTTTAATATCTCCTTCATAAATTATGCATAACTTGGAATTTGTTCTAAAGCTTCAGTGAAAGGAATATTTATCGTTAACTTCTTAAGTACTTCCATTAACTTTGAAAATTGTTTAACCAATTCATACTATATAAGTCTTTGATAAAATGGAGGTAGTGGTCTTTCTAAATTGATTTTAGTTGGAGATATTAAATTTTTCAGATCATTAGAAGCATGTTCTTTAGGTCTTTTAGTATCCTTTGTTTATCTCAAAACTTTTTTCTCTTTTTTAACCACATCTTTTATATCTCTCCCACTTCTTAACTGGACAACGTCTATTTGTTCATTTTTTTTTCTCTTTAGAGTTGATCTCAGTGTTGCTGGGAAGTGTTCCTTAGCGTATATTGCAAAGTGAATTAGCAATTTATCCAGGTTGATTCTCTATGTTTATAATCACAACATTTTGACTTTACAACTGGTTTACCATTTGCAATACCACTTCTTCTATAGGTATCTTCTTATCCTTAAATTGTTGATCATTGTTAAAGTCCGATGGATATAAAGGTCTATAGTTTGAGTTCCCCTGATTATTCGAACTTCCATTTGGATATGCATGTTATTTTCCCATTGTTGGTTTCCACCCCTAGTAGTATGATACTAGTTAAAATTATCATGGTTTTCCAACCTGAGTAGGAAAAGTTAGAATACGAGTTGTTTATGGTATTTAAAGTCTCATATGATAATTTAGAATTAATCATATGCCCTAGTGAACTCTTCATTTACTGGAGTAAATTGAGGAAGGTTCATTCCAAGTTGGTCCAATTTCTTTGATGTTGCAGCAATCTGAGATGCAAGAATTGCAATCGCAATTGTATCATGAACATTGGCTACCTTTTTAAGATTTACCCTTGCAAAGGGCCATTGAAATTCATTTGTAGCCATTTCTTCAATTAACACATATGGTTCATTAAATGGTTTTGACATTAATGATCCACCAATGACAGCGTCAATTATAGGCCTAAGGGATCCTATTAACCCATTGTAAAAAGTTTGAAAGATTAACCAATCGGGAAGAGCATGGTGAGGACACTTTCGTAGGACTTCCATAAATCTTTTCCTGGCTTCGTATATTGATTCACCTTAATACTGACAAAATGAGATAATATTGTTTCTAAGTTTAGTTGTCCTTGAAGGTGGAAAACACTTAGCTAGGAATTTTTGAGTTAACTCCTCCCAATTTTTAGTAGAGTCAGGTGCTAATGAGTATAACCACATTTTAGCCTTATTCCTTCATGAGAAAGAAAAAGCCTTGGTCGAACACCATTGTCTGACATGTCATTATAACTAAATGTAGCACAAAGTTCTAAAAAATTTGATAAGTGTAAATAGGGATCCTCCAAAGGAGTTTCCCCAAACTGGTTGTTTTGCACCAGTTGGATAATCACTGGGTTTAGCTCAAATGAGTCAGCTTCTACTATAGGGGTTTGTATACTTGAGTAAATTTCATCTATCGTAGGGTTTACATAATCCCTCAAAGATTTATGATCATCTTTCAAGTTATTATTTTGAATGTTTTCCATTTCCAATTTTTAGTTTTTCAAGTCCTTTCTGTTTTATGATTTTTTTATTTTTTTTTCTATCTCGGGATTGTAAGACACAAATCCTGCAGATCCTTTGTTTCACATACACAACACAACAAACAATACATTAACAATTAAATAAATGAAACTACACCTTATTTTTCACACAAACTGTTTTTTTTTTCACAACACTTTTTCATACAAAAAACAAACACTTTTCACACAAAAATAGTTTTTACGAAAATACAGTTTCCCAAGTCTAAGCCTAATTACTTCAACTAAAATTCTCCTAAAAGTCAAGATCAACCATTGTGATCCCCAGCAACAGCGCTAAAAACTTGATCCCGATATTTTTTATATGTAAAGATTTATAAGGTTGACACCACTACTTGAAGATTTTAATCTCCGGTAACGGCACCAAAACTTAATACCAAACTTGATCTAAGGATTTTACGCAACTATATGTATTGTTATCAAGTAATATAGAGCTTTTTGATTGTACCCCAAATATCGATCCCACGGAGATCGAGGTTAATCACGACGGCTTTCAAGAGAAGTTCTAGTTTAGAATAACACGCCCTAGCTTGGAAGGTTGATAAAGGTTTGATTTTGATTATACCCTATAATTATCACAATAATAATACTTCTACCCCTAAAAAAAATACTTAGTGAAAATCAGAAATTGCGTTTAATATATTAAAAGTACCCTTCCTCATGCAATAAAATTAGTGACATGTGGAAAAGTAAAACAAGTAGTGAGAGAGATTGTGACAAATAGGAGCAATTATATACTTTACACTTACTAGAGATTCTATAAATAACATTGGTTAATTTAAAGATTGAGTAGTTCTGAAGACGATCTAGGCAGGGAAGATACTAGCTCTCACTCTAGAGCTCCCTCTTGTCCCTGCACTTGGAGGCTAACATCTCACATCAAAACCTAAAATAATAGACAAAATTAGGGGCTTTAGCCTGTCACTCTAAATTCCTCTAATTCTACACCTATTAAAAATTATTTCCCTATTTATTTGCAATCAAGTATATGGACTACATTCTCAACCATACAATCTCATGTGATTCTATTCTATATAGTTGACTGAGACAACACCATCCCAGATCTTAAATGTTCTCACAAAAGATTTTAACATGCAAGTTGATCAAGTTTACATGTAAATGAAGAATAAGCATACTAATTCATTAAAGAGGGAAGAGTAAAGAAAACTACTCATTACACATGGAAAAACTACAAGAACTTTTCATTGAACAAGACTTTGAAACCATAAAAAAAAGTACTAGATTCAACTCATTATCTTAGGTGGAAATCAAACTCTCCTTGTATGTAAAACAAATCTCCTTACAATCCTCTCCAAGAACAAAGTGAAAAGAAAAGAAGAAATGTCTCACTCTCTCTCTTTCTCTCTTACCTTGCCTCCCCTCTTCCTATTGATTCAAGAGTTCAAGAGTTGTTTTAAAAACATTTCCAAGCCTTAATTATAATTTCTAAGAGATTCTTAAGTTTCTCTTCAAAACTATCCAGATTCAATGAACCTTCCAAAAGGTGTCTTTAGTGCCTCTTAAAATTCCATATAACTGCCCAAAATTCTTCTAGAAAGTACCTTTTATCAATTCTAATGAACTCCCTAAGAGATGCACCGAGTAACACTTCAAAAATCATCCAAATCCGATGTATATTCTAGTAGATATGTTGAAATCCGTCTTTGGCTCTTAAGTGTCATTTTTGGGCGCTTAAGCGCGCCAGTCTCTATCTGGTGGAGCCTAAGCATCATATTTGGGCACTTATGCATCGGGCATATGAACTTAGTTATTTGGTTTAGGTTTACTTGGCTTAATTGTGCTTCGGTAAAACCCAATTTGCTCCGGTTTGGTCCATTTTTGTTACTTTTGCTCCAATAACTCCAAATTCTTCAATTTGATGTGTCTACAAACAAAAACAAAACAAAGCATACCTTTAAAGTGCAATTCATTATTAAATAAAGCATGAAAAATAGTACATTTTTAGGTGTACCATATCCCCCCTAAAAATTGCTAAAAACCACCATTTGAAATGTTTAAGTCACTTTCATCTCCGCCGCGCATCAAGCGCCAGCACTTTGGATTTCGGGGCATCATGCACCAGTTCTAAAATTTTGGCCATTTTGATTTTGATCAAAAATATTCTCAATCTTTTCACAATATTAGGCAAAGAAAGATGTTTCTAAAATTTTTTTCTCAAATACACGAATTACATAAAGACATAAACATACATATAAGATCTTAAACAAAAACTCAAAAATCAAAGTAAACAACGATACGTTTGGTTTTCCTTCCACAAAGCGCTTGGTTTAAATTCATCAGTCCGACATTCCCAGTCTCATTCTGGGCGATCCAACATGATAGTCTCTTTAACATTTGGTCTTCTCGCATCAAATAAGGTTTCAATCTGTGCCCATTCACTTTAAATATTCTTCTTGTTTTTGGATCTTCAATATTGACTGCTCCATAGGGATAGACTTTTATAACTCTGAATAAACCTTTCCACTTAGACTTTAATTTTCTAGGAAATAATTTTAATCTTATATTATACAATTAAACTTCCTGTCCAGGTTCAAATTCTCTTTTTACTATCTTTTAATCATGCATTATCATAAGATTCATTCCTAATTTTCTCAAGCTCATTCAATTGCAATTATCTTTTCCCATCAGCTTCTTTCAAATTGAAATTAAATTCTTTTATCACCCAATAAGTTTTATATTCCAATTTAACTGGCAAGTGACCAATCTTCCTAAAAATTAATCTATATGGAGACATTCCTATAGGTGTCTTATAAGTTGTCATGTATGCCTATAATGCAGTATTTAATCTAATAGACCAATCCATTTTGTTAGGATTAATAATCTTCTCCAAAATTCTCTTAATTTCATAATTAGATACTTCCACTAAACAATTAGTTTGGGGATGATAAACAGTTACAATTTTAAGTACTATATTATATGTTGCCACTAATCTTGCTACTATTGCATTTCTAAAATGAGATCCTCCATCAGTAATGATTACGCTCGGCATTCCATATCTTGTAAGAATATTTTTAATTAAGAATTTTGAAATACTCCGAGCATCACATTTAGGTAAAGTGATTTTTTCTATCCATTTTGAATTATAATCCACTACAATCAATATATAGATATTTCAAAATGAAGGCATGAATGGTCTCATAAAATCTAATCCCCATAAATAAAAAATTTCAATTTTCAAATTAAATTTAGAGGCATTTCATTTCTTTTATAAATATTACCTACTCTCTAGCACCGATCACATGTTTTCTATATATATATATATATATATATATATTAACATCTCAAAATTGAGTAGACCAATAAAATCCAGGTTTTAAAATTTTTCGAGCACTTCTATCATTCCCAAAATGTCCTCAAAATTCAGAATCATGACATTTTTTAATAATCTCCTAAATTTCTTTATAAGGCACACATCGTCTTATAACTAAGTCTTTACATTGTTTATACAAATGAGGATCATCCCAAAAATAAGATTTTGCATCTTAAATAAATTTCTTTTCTAATTGTTTTGTCAGTCCATATGGTAAAATACTAGTAACAATATAAATCACAATATCAGCATACCAAGATATTTTCATCCTTTACAGCATAAAGTTGTTCATGAGGAAAAGTATCTTTAATCTCTCTCTCCAAATAAAGTATTTCTTTGTGTTTTAACCTCGATAGATGATCAGTTATTTGATTATCAGCCCCTTTTCTGTCGACTACTATAAAATTAAACTCTTGCATCAAAAGTATCCATCTAATTAATCTTAGTTTTGCATCCTTCTTTTCCATCAAATATTTAATAGCATAATGGTCAGTATGCACAACACATTTAGTTTCAATCAAATATGATCTAAACTTATCAAAAGCATACATAATGGCTAATAACTCTCTTTTAGTGGTGGTATAGTTAATCTGAGCATCATTAAGGATCTTACTAGCATAATATATGATCCTGAAAATTTTATCATATTTCTGCCCTAAAACAGCTCCAATTGCATAATCACTAACATCACACATTAATTCAAAAGGTTTCTCCGAGTCAGGTGAAACAATTATAGGAGCAGTGATCAATTCTTCCTTTAAAGATTCAAAGGCTTTAAGGCAATCTTAGTTAAAGTCAAACTTTGCATCTTTTTCTAGAAGCTAGCATAAAGGCTTAGTCATTTTTGAAAAATCTTTAATATATCGCCTGTAGAATACAGTATGTCCTCAAAAGCTCCTAACTCCTCTTACAGTAGTAGGTGGAGGTAGGTTTGATATAACTTGAATTTTTGCAGGATCTACTTCCATGTCATTTTCTGAAATTTAATGTCTAAGAACAATTCCTTCGGCAACCATAAATTGAAATTTCTCCTAGTTCAAAATGAGATAAGTCTTTTCACAACATTCCAGAACTTTCTCGAATTGATTTGGAAATCTTTCAACTGAAGTTTTGAATACAAAAAGATCATCCATAAAAACTTTAATCTCTTTATCAATCAAATAATTAAAAAATTGACATCATACATCTTTGAATTGTTGCAGGTGTGTTACATAATCCAAAAGGCATTCACCAAAAAAGCAAAAGTTTCATAAGGACTAGTAAATGTTGTTTTCTCTTGATCCTCGGGGGCAATAGGTATTTGGTGATAACCGGTATATCCATCTAGAAAACAAAAATATTTGTGCGTAGCCAATCTATCCAACATCTGGTCCAAAAGGGTAAAGCAAAATGATCCTTCCAAGTGGCAGATTTTAATTTTCTTTATTCTATGCAGATTCACCATCCAGCAACTTGTCTTGTTGATATTAATTCATTACGCTCATTTGTCACTACAGTTACACTTCCTTTCTTCAAAACACAGTAAATTGGACTCACCCAAGCCCAGTCTGAAATAAGATATATTAATTCTGCATATAACCATTTTATAATTTCTTTCTTAACCACTTCATTCATCATAAGATTCAATATCCTTTGAGGAATAGTTCTTGGTTTATGTTGATTTTCCAATAAAATTCTACGCATACAGATTGAAGGACCAATTCCTTTAATATCAGCTAATGTTCATCCAAAGGCTTTCTTATAGCTTTTCAAATTTTCTAACAATTGTTGTTATTGCGCATCAGTTAGTTCTGAAGATACTATGCAGGTAGTGTAGATGAATCTCCTAAAAACGCATACTTCAGATGTGTAGGAAGTGTTTTCAATTCTAGTTCAGGGGGTTTCTTAATAGATGAAATCAAATTGTTTTCATTTTTTGCAGGATCTAACATTTTAAATTTTTCTTGAACATATTTTAGTTCTACTGTACTCACTTCCATAGACGCATCTTGGATTTTATCCTCATCTTTATATTCCATATAGTCCTTCTCAAATTCGCTTTCATATGTCTTTTTGAAATATTCATTGCTTAAATACTCATTAATATCCATTCTCAAGCATTCTATCTCTTCTTCTTTTGAAGGGCATCTCATTGCTTTTGCAATATTAAATGTAACCTCTTGATCACTAACTCTCATAGTTAGTTCTCCTTTCTACACATCTATCAAAGCTCTTCCAGTTGCAAGGAATGGTCTTCCTAAAATAATAGGAATTTCTTTATCTTCTTCCACATCTAATACAATAAAGTCCACAAGAAAGATAAATTTATCAACCTTTACTAAAACATCTTATATAACTTCTTTAGGATAGGTAATCGAACGATCAGATAACTGAAGAGTTACATATGTTGGCGAAATATCTCTTAAGCCCAACCTTTTGAAAATTAATAATGGCATATGATTAACACTGGCTCCTAAATCATATAAAGCTTTTCCATAAAATTGTTCGCCAATAGCACAAGGAATTGTAAAACTTCCAGGATTTTTAAGTTTTTCAGGAAGCTTCTTCTGAATTATAGCACTACACTCTTCACTAAATGCAATAGTCTCATTATCTACGAACTTCCTTTTCTTATTAAGTATATCTTTCATGAATGTCACATAGCTTGGCATCTGTTCCAAAGCTTCAACAAATGGAATGTTTATCATCAATCTCCTCAAAATTTCCATAAACTTTAAAAATTGATTATCTTTATACTTCTACTTCAATCTTCGATAAAATGGAGGTAGTGGTCTTTCTACAGTGATTTTCATTGGTTTAATAGGACTTTTTGACTCACAATGAAAATCTATACCAGATTTTCATTTTTTACCTCATCTTTTTCAATTTCAACTTCTCGTTGAACACTTTCTTCTAAATCTTTTCCACTTCTTAGTTGAATGGCTTTAATTTTCTCCTTATTCTGATCATTAGGATTTATTTCAACATTACTAGACAATGTTCTTGGGGGTCAACTGCTAAGTGCAGTAGCAATACATCCCAATTGATTTTTCATGTTTTTTATTGCAGTTCCTTGACTCTGTAATTGACTTTTCATTTGCAATATCAATTCCCCCATTGATAATTTTTTTCTCCTTACTTTGCAAATTATTAAATCCTAGCGGGTAATAAGGTTTATAAGCTTGATGTCCTTGATTGTTGGAGCTTCATATTGGGTTTGTAACATTGTTTCCTCATTGTAGATTTACAGCATTCGAGTTATTATTACTCCAACAAAAGTTTAGATGATTCTTCCAACCAGGATTATAATAATTGGCATAACAATTATTAGAACGATTCTTTATTGCATTTAAATTTTCATCAGAAGATTGAGATTCAATCATTTTTCTAAATGAGTTATCCTCAAGCACATGTGTTTTTTAAGAATAATTTATTCCATATTGTTCTATCCTCTTTGATATAGTGGTTATTTGAGCAGCTTATATAGATATTGCACCATAATCAAGAATGCTAGCTACTCTTTTTGGATTTATCCATTCAGAGGGCCATTGAAAATTATTAGTAGTCATCTCTTCAATTAATGAATATACTTCATCGAATGTTTTTGACATTAATGATCAACCAACAACATCATCAATTATTGATCTAAAAGATCCAACCAATCCATTATAAAAATTTTGAATTATTAACCAATTTGGCAACACATGGTGTGGAAACTTCCTAAGAAAATTTTTAAATCTTTCCTAGGCTTCATAAATTGATTCCCCTTCAAACTGACAAAAAGTTGTATTATCATTTCTAAGCTTAGTAGTTTTTGAAGGTGGGAAATATGTAGATAAAACTTTTTGTGATAAATCTCCCCAAGTTGTGATAGATCTGGATGCTAATTTGTTTAATCACATTATAGCTTTATCCCTTAATGGAAAATGAAAAATTCTAAGTTTGATAGCATCATTCGACACTCCATCAATTTAAATGTAGCACACAATTCTAGAAAATTAGCAACGTATAAATTGAGATCTTCTGTTGGTGTTCCCTTAAACTGATTATTTTATACCATTTGGATAAAAGCAGGTTTAAGCGCAAATGAATTGGTAGCTACAACAAGGTTTTGTGTAATCAAATGAATCTCATATGGTGTAGGATTAGCATAATCCCTTAAAGGTCTCTAATTATGTTCATTTTCATTTCCAGTATTACTTGAGTTGCAAACCATTTTGCCGGAATGATTTTTTTCTTCTTATTGTTGTCTAACTTTTTTTAATAGTTCTTTCTAATTAAGAATTGTAAGCTACAAAGTTTTCAGATCTTATACTATGCATATACAAAATAAAACAAGTAATTAAAAATAAGCAACACACTTAAACAAGAAAATGTTCAAACTAAACTACAAATACTCTCTTTTTTTATATATTTAGTTTTTAAAACAAAATAAAATAACTAGTACTTTTTGTTACTTTCCCGGCAACGTTGCCAAAAACTTGATGCGCGAAACTTGAGATTAAATTAATAATAAATATGCAATGTAACCCAAACAGTAATTTAACTTTAATGAAAATAATTTATCTTTAAAACCTCTTTTAAACTCTCAATTCTCTTATACATATAATGCAAGTATACGTATCGTTCAAGTAATACAGGGCTATAATGGAGTCCTAGATATCGATCCCATAACAAAGCTAGAAATATAAACTGGCTAGCTATTAATATTCTATTTTTAAATTAAAATAAAAATAAAAACTAAGTAAAGTACGAAGTTTGAAGTTAAACTACTCAAGTGAAATACAACTAAATATGCAGATGTCAACAGTTAAGTTAAACTAGATACTAAACTTTGAAAAGTAAAATTGCTGAAATAAAACAAAGGTTTTCGTTGACAAAAAGTTCATGTATGAGAAAACACCCTTCCCATTTAAAATGAAAATATGGCTTGTGAAGAAATTTAAATCATTTGAAATATATATTTAACAATTATTTTGTGCCAAATAGGAGAAATCTTGTTCTATACCCTCTTCCGACTACTATAAAGAACATTGACTAATCTAGAGTTTAGTCCCTAATTCCGTGGTTAGGCTGGAAGGATACCGGCTGTCACTCTAGAGCTCCCATTACTCTTTTATCTGAGGGCTAACATGCTAGCATTAGTTTCCAGTTAACTAAACCAAATTGGGGATTATAATCTGTCACCTTAAAATCTTCTAATTCTACATCCAACAAAGTATATTTCCCTATTTATTTGCACCCAATCCCATGGATAACATGCTCTCCCATGAAATCAAATGTGGTTCTCCCTTTATTGTAAAAATCATATCCCCTTTAAGAACATATGTTTCTCAACATGTTTTAACAATTCAATTGGCCAGATTAAAAAGTAAATGAAGATTAGGGTTCAAATCATCACAAATTATCGACATTTAAAACCATAGAAAATAAAATCAATTTTTCACAAAACCATTTCTTCAAATTAGGGGGAAGGATATAGAAGACTACTCAGAATTCATGAGAATGATACGATAAACCACGGACTTCATATATAAAATAAGTTTACAACCAAAAGAAATGAAAATTACAACTTATCTCACAATCCTTCCTAAGAAAATCCCCAGAAGTTTTCTCTAAGTCTTTCTCTCTATAGACGCACTCTCATTTCTCTCTTAGAAGTGCAATGAAGAAGAAATATCTCACCTTCCCTCTCCTCTTCCAATCTGTCGGCACTATTTTTGTTGGAGGAGTTGCCCGTAAGAAGCTGTTGGTCACCAGATCGAAATCCTGTCGCTCGCTTCAGAAGGACATTTTAATGTTTATAAAAATATGAAATCAAATCAACCACATATTTTTCATAATTTAAATGAAAGAGCAATTTACCTCAAATTCTGTATCTATCCCGAAGGATAAACACAAGAATTAATGAAGAGGCTCGATCAAATAAACTTAAAAATGTATGACGTCTGTTGGGTCTACAAGACCCTTTTATTTGCTGATAATTTCCCATATTTAATATGAATAATTAAATAGGTTTTATATTAAGCTCGATTCAGACGCGCTTCATATAAGGGCAAGCCCCTATAGTTAATTACATCTTAAATGACCAAAGTCACCTAAGAAAATTCTCGATAAAAATCAGAAAATATTATCTTCAAGGAGGTCAAAAGATAGGACTTTTCAACGATATCCAAAAAGGAGGTGTGAAATGAGATTGGCTCAAATTTGGAGCATTTTGTTTAGGAATCCAAAGGAGGAAGAACTTGGGGGTGTCATAGATCCAGGGGAGGACCTCAGTGACTTCCCAAGCTATCTTATTATTTGGCTTTAGTTTTGAGGAGAAATTATTTATGTGTTTCATATTGTCAATTTTATTAGTTTAGGGCTTACATTTGTGTGACATAATCACACAAATAAACTGGAAGATGTGAGGATTTAGGTCGTGATGAACGACAACGTCGGAATCCTAAGATGAGTTAGGGCTTATATTGTATACGTGAGTTGTACGAAAGTCTAAATATGAGGTGAGGATTTAAGTCGCATAAGCAGACAACCACAAAATCCTATAGCTTGGTTGTTTAATTCTAAGGAAGGAATGGTTTAGCTGGGGAAGACAGGTTTTGTTGTTGAAGATGGTCATGCTGCCCACCATGCTAGCTCCAAGGTCCTTACCGTGACGAGTTTGAGTTTTTCAGGGTGTGAAGTTATGATGTCAAATCAGGTGGCCCTATGGTTGTAGTTCTTTAAATATTATGGGGCATGTTAAAGCTGATTAGAGCGACACCGGTTAGGATCCTATAGTTCCCTCGTTACGATACCACTATTTTCTATTAGATTCACTTAGTCTAAATGAATTTACTAAACTTAACCTAATGAGTTCCATAATTTTATTTAGACCATGGGAAGCCTCGTTAGTAACCTTAGGTTAACTCCTCCTAGGGATTCTCGATCATCTGATAGAGACATCTTAATTTAGTTGTAGTTATAGTTTTGTGTGATAATTGTGATTAAATTTTGAGTTGTTTTATATTTTGAATGTTGTGGCGGTAAATTTTATCTTGGTTGATTTTAGTTTTGATTTTATTTTTGGTTTTCATGTAGGGTGATATCGTTGTTTAGCATGCAAGTTTGCAGGTATAAAAGCACAGTATGAAAGTACAAGAAAGACAACGTTGAAAACTGTAAAAGCGTACATGGAGAGTCTTCTTGTTCCACCACCTGAAACTTAAAAGGCGTGTTAAGACAGTTTAAATGAGACAGGGAAGTAAAATTTGGGTAGTTTTCCTAACCCTATGTCATATATTGGTGGGTCCTTAGGAGTTTAATTAAGGATGATTTTTTTCAAGCAAAACATATTAAGTTTAGTAGATCTTCAAGATATCCAATAGATCTAGAGAAAGAACCAGGTCAGTGCTACTCTCTCGCTGCCTGGTGGAAAATCCTGAGTTTTTTAAACTTATTATGTTGCTTAATAAGTCATCCTGTAAATACCCTTAATCTCAATTTTGTGATGTTTCTGTAGCCGAGGTTCACACTTCATGCTAAGTTTTCTCCACCTCAGGATGTAATCCACCAAAGCCTCGTTGGGCTTTTATTTTTCCATCATTAGCTCTCCTATAGAGACATGATGTTGTGCTCTGGCAAATCTTTTCACAAATAATTGGTTCGGCAAAGGTTTTCACTAATCCAATGGGTAAATCGGCATACCAACCGAAGGCAATCCCCGACAAGCTGCTAAAAAAGTGTTGGAAGAGTAAAGCTTTGTTATTTCTTGTGTTGCCACAACTGGCTCAAAAGTGTGTTATATGTTGTCTGGGATTTCCAGTCCCATCAAATATCTTAAAGTTTGGGGCCACAAAACCCTTAGGGAAGGGTACGACATCGAATTCCTCTGGATAGGGTATACCCTTTAGAATCAATGCACCGCCCTTAGATTGAGTTAAGGTCCCGAACTTTCTCGACCTTTTGCTTAAATTCTTTCTCTGGTATGGTGCTCGATGGAGAATTCTTCTTTGGTTGTTCATCTTCTTTTTCTAAGGCAACTTCTCTTCTTTCATCTATGATATTTATGATTTCTGGTTGGTTGATCTCAGGAGAGGCTAGTTGGTGCTTGTGATTGCCTCTGAATGGTGGCCATGGCGGTCATAGCGGTGGTCATCTCTTTTATCCTTTTTCTCCAATTGTTTGACTTGCTCATCCCTTAGAAGAATAGTCCTACACAGCTCATCTAAGGTGTTGTCTTTGATGGGAGGTTGAGCCTCAGGTGCAAATGTAGTGACTCTGATTTTGATAACATGGACATCCATAAAATCTTCTTAGAGGTAATCATTGTAGTCAAAATCTTCATCATATCCATTGATAGAGACTCTGTGCTCTCGAACCAACTCGGAAATCTCGACTCTGAGTTTTTCAACTTTTTCTTCGATCATTGATTCTTTGATTGTTCTAAGATCTGGAGAACCCTGCTGGACCTACTCCTCTTGCTCTTACATTTCACTGGAAATTACTGCATCGATGTCAGATACTTTAGACCTGACTTCATTATGTGATCTTGTCCTGCAGGCTTACTAGACCGTATTGGTATAGGGACCTTGGGTATCCACAACTTCTTCTTTGACAGTTATGTCTCAGGACATGGTGTCCTACCAAAAACATCGGGATGTCGAGGAGAAGTACGCTCCCCATGGTGCATACCAGCTATGGTATCGGGTAATTTCTTCATCTTTTCCTTTGAAAATTTAAGAATGTCTTTGTGGTGTGTGCTTAGTAGAATTCTTGAACGCAGTCTTAACTTAACTGGTCAATGGCCTGTGGTCCTGGTAGTGGTGGAATTTGTGGTGACAATAGCGGTATCAACTTTGCTTCTTAAGTGGAACCATAAGGGAATACGAGTAGGTAGATTTTCAGTTGACTTCTGAGATCGTCTGGCAGATTTGACATCCCTTAAAATTTCATTCTTCATACAAGGGGAAATTGCATGTCGCACTCATTTAAGTAACTCATTAACTGAGCAGCCCTCTTTGGCGGCTAGCCTCTGAAAAGCTGAATTGACTCGGGTGACAGGAGCAGGTTTCTTTCTCTCCACACCTTGTCCATGAGGTAATGGTAATGCAGTGGCAATTTTCTGAATACTCTCGTATCCATTGGTATTCGTTAAAGGATGGAATCTACTTCCTCGCAAAAGTGGATATATTTCAGGTAATTCTAACTCCTCTTGGTGAGGCTTTTCCTCGGCAGGTATTTCCTCAAGAGTCTAGGCTTTAGTTGCCTTCCAAACTCTTCTATCACGGTTTCTCTTCGAATTTTGGGTTAATGGTGCAGTCCTTGAACTCGCTCCGATTTTGAATACTAGTGGCGGGACAGCCAATCCCTTAGTCGGATCTTCAATGATCATTACTTCTTTCCCCTTAGCAGCAGTAAAAACAGCAAGCTTGGTAGTTGTCGAGGCAGCAGCAGTAATCTTGGCCTTTTTATTAGAAGAGAAGTCCTAAAGGCAGTTCAGGTTGAACTCAGCAAACAGTTCCAGAATTTCTAGAGCGATGACTTTCATCACGATGAATGGGGCCTTCCCGAGGATAACCTCGAGGTGTTCAAATCTAGCTCTGAACTTAATGATAGGAGCAACATTGTGGGCTTCTTGGCTCATCGGCAGGTTATAAGAAAAAATCAGCGTTGGTAGGCCATTGCAAGAGCATTAAAACAGAAAGCTTTGGGGTTAGCTATATGGCCGAAACATTGTAATCTTAGAGCAAGAACTGAAAATTAATAGAGGTCGATCTGTAGACTGGGTTAGTTTTAGTCTGTGGGAATTTTAAAATTTTTAGTAAAAAGATAATTTAAAAGTAGAAAATTTTAGTAAATTTTGAAGCACGCGTAGCACAACACAATTTGATTTAATTTACGAAATAGCAAATCAAACTTGGAAGTGAGATGTGAAGTTTTTAGGACCCAGTGCGGGACCCATTTAGCGACACAAAATGCCCAGGTGGAACTACTCCACCAACACACCTATTGGGGTCTAACCCCACATGAAGATTTAAAGAGTCCTTATTGGCCTCCTGAACCCCTCTGTTCAAAGGTGATTGAACAGATAGTTCTGAAGTCTGAAGAGTTGGTCGTACTTTCCCAAGACAGAAATGGGTAAAGTATGTCAGTGGAAGAAGAGTAATTTGGTCTAAGAGAGACATGGACAAATTACCGATGTGTGAAGATAATTTTTCCTTATTTAAATAGAGAGAAAAGCTTATCCCAACCGGAGTCACCAAAAGCTGTCGGCACTTTTTTGGTTGGAGGAGTTTCCCGTAAGAAGCTGAGGGTCACCGGAATTGAAATCCTGTCGCCCGCTTCAGAAGAACATTTTAATGTTTAGAAAAATATGAAATCAAACTGACCTCATATTTTTCATATTTTAAATGAAAGAGTGATGTACCTCAAATTTTGTATCTATCCCGATGGATAAACACAAGACTTAAGGATGAGACTCGATCAAATAAACTAAGAAATGTATGACGTCTGTTTGGTCTTTGAAACCGTTTTATTTGCCGACAATTTCCCATATTTAATATGAAGAATTAAATACGGTTTATATTAAGTTGGGTTCGGACGAGCTTCTAATAAGGGCAACCCCCTATAGTTAATTACATCTTAAATGACCAAATCCACCTAAGAAAACTCTCGATAAAAATCAGAAAATATTATCTTTAAGGAGGTCAAAGGATAGCACTTTTCAACGATATCCGACAAAGAGGTGTGAAATGAGATTGGCTCAAATTTGGAGCATTTTATTTTGGAATCCAAAGGAGGAAGAACTAGGGGTGCGTAGATCTGGGGGAGAACCTCGGTGACTTCCCAAGCTATCCTATTGTTTGGCTTTAGTTTTGAGGAGAAATTATTTAAGTGTTTCATCCTACCAATTTTATTTATTTGGGGCTTTCATTTGTGTGAAAAAATCACACAAATAACCTAGAAGATGTGAGAATTTAGGTCGTGACAAACGACAACCTCAGAATCCTAAGATGAGTTAGGGCTTATATTGCATAGTAGAGTTGTATAAAAGCCTAAAAATGAGGAGAGGATTTATGTTGCATAAGCAGACAACTACAAAATCCTATGGCTTGGTTGTTTAATTCTAAGGAATGAATGGTTTAGTTGGGAAAGATATGTTTTGTTGTTAAAGATGGTCGTGTTGCTCGCCATGCTTGCTCCAAGGTCCTTACCGTGACGAGTTTGAGTTTTCTAGGGTGTCAAGTTATGATGTCAAATCAGGTGGCCCTATGGCTGTAGTTCTTTAAATATTATGGTGCATGTTAAAGTTGATTAAAGCGACACCAGTTATGATCCTACGGTTCCCTCGTTCTGACACCACTATTTTTTATTAGATTCACTTAGTCTAAATGAATTTACTAAACTCAAGTTAATGAGTTCCATAATTTCATTTAAACTGTGGGAAGCCTCGTTAGCTACCGTAGGTTACCTTCACTAAAGGATTCCCGATCATCCGATAGAGACGTCTTAATTTAGTTACAGTTATGGTTTTTTGTGATGTTTATGATTAAATTTTGATTTGTTTTATATTTTGTATGTTGTGGCGGAGAATTTTATCTTGGTTGA